>JAAAIY010000113.1:0-93672 GCA_016098105.1 Actinomortierella wolfii
GCTCAATGCAAGTGTACGAATGTCCGAACGATGTCCTGCCAGCTCAAGTGTGTACGCCTTGCTGGGTTCATCAGCAACCTCGCCAGTCTTGGCAACAGAAGGGGTGGGGATCGACCAAGTTTCGATGGTGTTGTTATTGAGCGATGATGCCAGATGCACCTGTCCAACCTTTTCGACATCTTTGACGGGTGCAAATGCAAAAGAGCGGAACTTTGCAACCGATCGGATGACATGCCACGGTGTGATCTCATCTGTGACCTGGATAGTGTCGTCTGCGTGTGCCTCCTCTGCCTCTGCTTCTGCTGGATTACCGTTAGGATCCTTCTTCTTATGTGCTGCCTTTTCACGCTGGCGCTTCTTGCGACGAGCCATCTTCTTCTTGATCTCGTCATGTGTCCGTATCCTAAAGAGCTCAATCGACTTGTCTGCTGCCTGACATCCCAAAAACTGTCCTGAAGAATGAAACTCGAGTGTGATCGCCCGCTCCTTGGACTGGCGCGGGATAGAGCCATAAAAGGTGATGGCCTTGGGAATACCAGGATGCGCGTCTTCTTGTGCCTTTTCGCTATCATCTTCCTGTTGTTTCTCTTCATTGTCACCAGCCTCCATGGTCGCCTCTTCTCCCACGCCAAGGCCGCGCTTCAGAATTTCGGGGTTGATCTTCCACACCTTGATGTCGGGATCTCCGCCAGCGGAAACGAGAATGTCCTCCGAAGCCGAAACGTCGAAATCCCAAACCTCATTCCTATGAGCGACCAAGGTCTCCATGCAGTGCTGTGTCGACAGTTCCCAAAGCTTGATCAGTGTATCCTTGGACGACGACACAATATAACCGTCTGTCGCCTTGGCGCCTTCGACTAGTGGTGGTCGCGACAAAAATCTCACTGCTGTAATCTGATCCTTGTGTCCACGAAGACTAAATAACAAGAGAAGACAATGTTTTTTAGTAACAGTGAACACACCCGATGATGTATAGTCTATTATTCCCCGTATATACAAAAAAGTCTGTTTCCAAATGCGCGGAAGAAAGAGAGAGAGAGAAAAATAACATACCGATAGACACCCACTTCTGCTTCCACATCCCAAACAATTAGATCGGTATCCTTGGATCCCGAGACAAGTCGACTTCCACTCTTGTCAAAGGCAAGTGCTGTGACAGCGGCGCGATGGCCATTGAAGGTGACCTCGACATCGGACGAAGCCATGTTCCAGATGCGGATAGAACCATTTGCATAGCCGACAGCGTACTGATCCTTGGAAGGGCTGCGAGCAATGGATGTTACTTCTGCCTTGTTATCACTGTCGTGCCATTTTCCAACCTATATACATATAGGAGAGCAGAGAGTGTTGGATCAGAAAACAAAGCAACATATTGGGCAGCCAGATCATCATCACAATACATGGCAAGAAAATAATAATAATAGAAAAGACTGCGTGACAAGTACCTGCTCACCCTTCTTGACGTCCCAAATGACAACGTCCTCGAGAGCAGGGCTGAGAACATGCTTGCCGTTCTTGTCATAGATGATATTGGATTGACCACTGGCAATGACACCAAAGGTGGTCTTGGGCACATAGCGCTGATATGCCTTGACCATTGCTGTGTGTTGAGGCTGGAATTATATACGATAAAAGGGGTGTGTGTCGTCTCTCCTGTTCAAAGCAAAGTTGTGGATATGTTGTGCAAAGAAAAGAATAACAATGAAAAAGGAGGAGGACCGAATGCCAATTCACCACAGAGAGGATGGAGAGCAATGGTAAAGGTGGAATGAAGGGAAAGGACACACTCAGCCTTTGTTCTTTTTCTTTGGGTTTCCTTGTCCTTTTCAGCTCTGTCTGAAAGGCATTAAAAAAAATCTTTGTTTACACCCGCATAACAAACACAGTCACAATTCGGTCTCTGGGCAAGTCCACAGTCGCGTTCATTCAAGGTTGTCATCTTGCCTCCAACGCATTACTTCACTATACCCAGGAATAGCAACAACAGCATCAACAACAGCATCCCCACTCAGCAACAAACAAACAAAAGAGACAACTCCAAGATGGCTTCCATTGTGCAGCCCTTGTGCGTGCCTTCATCCTACAAGGACCAGCAATACCAGGGCACATCAACCCAGCTGGCGCGCGACCTGGCCAACTCGACAACACTCTATGTCGGCAACCTGTCCTTCTACACGACGGAGGAGCAGATTTACGAGCTCTTTTCGAAATGTGGCGAGATCAAGCGTATCATCATGGGTCTTGACCGCAACACCAAAACCCCCTGTGGCTTCTGCTTTGTCGAGTACTACCACCACCGCGATGCGCTCGACTGCATGAAGTACATCAACTCGTCCAAACTCGATGAACGTATTGTTCGCTCCGACCTCGACCATGGCTACAGGGAAGGCCGTCAGTTTGGCCGTGGCCGCTCCGGTGGCCAGGTCCGTGACGAATACCGTCAAGAGTTTGACCCTGGTCGTGGCGGTTGGGGACATGTTCGCGCACAGCAGGAGGCAGAGCGTGAGCGCCAGCAAAAGGCCAACTATGAGGCCATTACCACCATTCCTGCTGGTGCTGATCAGGACTACAAGGACCGCAAGGAGGGTATGTTTTATCTTGTCTTGTCTATGCGTGTATAATCATGCCAGGAAATGTTTTACATTGTTGTTGACTAAAACACATTGTGCAATTGCTCTTTCTTTTGTTATTTTCCTAGAACCAACCAAGCGCTCCCGTGAGGATGATGAAAATGAGGAAGAAGATGAAGGAAAGGCAAGAGCAAACCCACGGTTCAGAGAAGACAAGGATGATGAGGACGACGCATAAACAAGCATATGGCACTTATTCTTTAGCGTGTCTCCTATCGACGTCTCTTTGCAAATTGTACCTCTACCAACACCCTTTAGTTCAGATCCTTCTCTCTCTCTCTTTCTTCAACCACTACTTATTGTACAGTTAGCCTTTTGTTTTATCAAATGAACATCATTTCTACAACCATTTCCACTATATTGCGGTTTATTGTACATTGTCTTCCTTTGACATGAAGGAAAGAGAAGAAAAAAAAAGTGAATACAAGTTCTTTTTAGAGCTTCAATGCCTCCACCATCACCCTGTAGGACGAGTTGTGGCGGAACCAGTCCCAGTCCTCGCTCCAACCGTGTGTGATGTACTCAATACCAAGCGTGACAATCTCCTTGACCTTCTCCTTATCGTCGGGTGCGAACCAACCCGTAGCAGGGGCCCAGACGATCAAATGGCAGCCCGTATGGATAGCAGCCGTCTTGAGGTCCAAGACAGTCAGCTTGTGGCTGTAAAGCTTGCAATAGGTCTCGAGCAACGACGTTTGAATGTCCTCACAAGGGTGACGGTACTTGTGCAGCGTGATCGACTCGGCCACGAGCTGACCCAGATCCATCGCTGCAGGTGCATAGCGGGCCATCTCCCAGTCAACCACATATGCCTGTTCAAATTGCTGGTTATCGGCCGACGTCTTGACCAGAATATTGCCAGGCCAGAAATCACCATGGGCCAGCGTCTCGGGCTCTGTCATCAGGCGGTGGCCACCCCAAGCGGCTGCCGATGCGACGATGGCCTTATCGCTGTCCGAGACGAAATCTGTACAGCGTTCGAGACACTTGGGCGCATTGTCGTACAAGATAATCCGTGAGAGATTGAGAGCCATCTCCGAATGCATCTGCTCTGGTGTGTCCAGTTCGGCATGGTGTTGGATGCCGTACAAGTGTAAGCGAGCAATGAACTCGCCCAAAGAAGAACCAATGGCCGTACAAAGCTCCTTGGACGGAGGCTGCTGCAGAGACGAGATGTAGTCCTTGAGATGTAGTGCCGAGCCAGCATCTTCTTGCACGATGACCCAATGGGTGGTATCAAAGAAATAGACCTTGGGGACGCGTACCTTGTCAGAGACAATCTTGTCCTGTGCACGCGTCACGATGGAAAGGACGCGGTCCTCGTACAGCATACGAACCGTGTCGAGCGGGAAATCTTTATAGTTGGCGCCAAACCATTCGGCATGCTTGACAATCACCGTCTTGGCTCCATCAAAGACGTGTGCGGGCGCCGACGGCGAGACGGTGGCTCGCCATACAAAGTTGGCCGAGCCACCAGACAGTCGCTTGACCTCTGTGATATAGCGGGTCTCCTCCTTGGACTGGAGGTACTCCATAATGCCAGCATCGATGGTAAGATCCATGTCGAATGGTTCAATGAGACGAAATGAACAACAGGGGGGAGAGGAGGTAAATGACACACACAAAAAAAGAGTAGCGAGGTTGGAAGAGAGTTTGACGTTGGAAAAGTTGTCTTGCTATAATGTGGTTCTTTATCCCCTGTCCGTTGTCCCCTTTATATATATATATATATATATATATTCTCTTGAAGGAACTACGATCGGTTGGATCATTGGAGAAATCCGCAGCAGGACGAAAATCCGCAACACGGTACCCAGTCGTTACTCTTTTTTTTCTCCCAGCATTAAGCGTCGCTTTTTTTTTCGACCCAACAGCCCCGTAGTTTGATCGTTTTTTTTTTGTTTTGCTATCCAGAGAGTAGGAACAAGAGTGAAAAGGCTGAATAAGTTCATTCACGAAAAAAATGGTTGCCCAAGTTGTTGGTATGTAGACAACCCAGAACAGTACTCGAATCGCGTTTTTTGTTTGTGTAAAAAATCAATTCCACTCTGCATACATATGAGGGATCAATGATTTTGTGAGCATGAGGGGAGAGAGAGAAGGGAAAAAGTGAACCAACGGCATTCTTGGAAAGAGATGAAAGTATTGTAAGACACCACGAGCAGAAAAAAACAAGGATATCCTTTTGCAGCATGTCTTGTGGTGTATGAGAGCACTTTTTCACCATCGAACACAAAGATCTCTCAAACTGGCAGAAAAATAATAAAAAGTGAAGGGGACAAAAAAAAAAAAAACACGAGCACTTAAAGAATTTTGGACAGGGTCTTTTAGAGCGGTCGAAACATGACATGTTATCGTCAGCCAAAAAGAAAAGAAAATGATAAAGGAGCACATTTTGCATGAGCACCACAGAGTAAGAGAGAAAGACAAAGGAGGAAAAAGGAGGAAGGGTTCATCGGTAGAGTAGCGATGTTCGTGTTCCCATGCAAAATAGTAATAATACAATAAAAAAAAGGCGGCAAGCCAAAATGCCTGACCTCCTTGCTGCTAATATTTGTCACTGCAGCTCATCAAAGGAATGAAAGAGAACAATGGAAACACAAACATCAATCTATTGTACAGATTTCCAAGCGAGGCGATGGTAGGGCAACAAAATGTTAGACTAGTGCCAACAAAGTACCATCTAAAACGAAAATACCCAGAGGTGTGTGCGTAAATGTGGAACCGCCCCTCAAGGTTCCTGAGCAATTGTAGTTGGAAGGGGAGGAAGAGGGGGGAGGAGGAGGAGGATATAACCTTTTTTCTTTGCCCTTTATGTCTAGAGACATAAAATAACAAGAGCCAAAACGAGAATGAGAAACCAAGATAACAACAAGAAGAAAAGGAGGGAACTGGGGAGAGAGGGGCATCATCATCATCAACTAAAAAAAATTTACTCCTCCCTTCCTGAGGCTATTCCTACTCAGCGTTACGCCCTGCAGGCAGCGGTGCTATTTTGCGAGAATAATAATGGGAGGTACAAAAAAATATACAACCCAAAGAATAAACAGTGCAAGTCAAACAAGAAATGAAGTCGTTAATTAGGTCAGGGCTGTCTGTGAGCTGAGAGAAACAAAAAGGAAGAGTAAGAAGAGGGAGAGGGGGGAAGGACAAGCTCGTGGGTTGTGCAAGGCGCTCTCTCTCTCTCTCTCTTTTTTCTATCCTGGAACCTGTTCACCAACGCTAAATCTCTGGCTCTTTCTCCCCATTCCCATTTCCTACATCCATTTCATCTCCTCGATTACCATTGCCCCCCCTGGGTCGCATCACTCTATTTCCAGGAACACGAAACAAGACCGTTATCAGTCCATATCAAACACCATTTTCCCCCTCTCCTTCCTTTGCCCAACGGTCGTCTGTGCACATCCTACCACCACCACCACTACCAACTAACCATTGACTCATTCACCATTTCATCAGTGTCCTCTCTCTCTCTCTCCGCTTCCCTCATTCTCACCTGGGTACGCTGCTCCTCGGCAAGGGAGGAGCTACGACAGTGTTCCCTCCTCCCCTCCATTATTCTTCCACTCTTGTCTCATCTCCTTGTGGTGTCCCCTCCCCATCATGCCATTTCCTCCCCATTGCCGAAAACGGTGCAACCTCGGCCGTGTGCTGGCCACAGTGGTCGGTTGCATATCCCTCCTACAATTATCTCTTGCAGGTCCTGCAGATGACGGCTTAATGGCTGACAACAAACCTCAGCCCCGCTCCCTCCACACTGGCACATACATAGGCGATGATATCCACTTTGTAGGCGGCCTCGGCGCCAACGATACAGTTGCAACACAGCTTCAGACTCTACGACTCTCTGCCCTTTCTTTTACTCCAACAAAAACTGATTTTCAAGTCTATGGCCATGTTGCTATAGCGTCGAATCGATCAGAAACCGAAGGCACCATTGGTGTCATGTTTGGAAGCGTTGCAGGAAAAGGAGGTGGAGACCCTTTGCGGTGGGTCCAGGTGGCTAAGGGTACATCAACATCCACAAAGCAGCCGCATGCCAACAAGACATCAATACAAC
This sequence comes from Actinomortierella wolfii, assembly GCA_016098105.1. Taxonomy (NCBI): domain Eukaryota; kingdom Fungi; phylum Mortierellomycota; class Mortierellomycetes; order Mortierellales; family Mortierellaceae; genus Actinomortierella; species Actinomortierella wolfii. The sequence goes on from JAAAIY010000113.1 coordinate 6,691, forward strand.
TCACAGGTCGTCAGGGTCACAGCATAGCTCAGATTGGCAGCAAACACTATATTATTGGCGGTATGACCCTGACTTCCAATAAACCCATCAAGGACATACCCGTCTACGACGCCGCCACCGACGAGTGGACAGTCATCGAGCCACCAATACCTGTGCAGCGCGTCGGCCATACCTCCATCGCTCTTGACGATAAAAACATCCTCATCTGTTTTGGCAGAGATATCTCTCCACCTCCACTAGCAGCACCAGCACCGACAGTGACGACAACAGGCGCCGCTCTGCCCTCAAAGACAGGCGCAGCAGTAGCAGCAGTCCCCACGTCCTCGGCAACTCCAACTGTTGGCGATAGTATAACTACATCCGACTGTCTGATCTACGAAGTGCCGACAAGCACGTTGAAGCCAACACGACTAAACATTATTGATCCGACGATCACATTCCAGGACGGCCGGCTCGGACACACGATGGTGCGCAATGCTCAATCTCAAAAATTCTTGTTCCTGTTTGGTGGTACGAACAGGGCGGAAAACGTGACATACAACGACATGATCATCTTTGACATCGGCGACATTGACAACATTAACGTCAGCGCTCCACCGCCTTCCAGATTCATCGATCCAGAGAAGGAAGCAAGGATTATGCCTTCAAAACGCGCTTTCCATTCTGCGACGGCGGTTGGAGGCCACGGCAATTTGATGGTCATCTTTGGTGGCGCAGATCCCAAGCATACATTACCAGACTCACGGCCATATTTTTACGATATGAACGAGTACACATGGATGGACGATGAAGAGTTTGTAAAGGCGTTTGAAAAGAGTCGGAAAGACGAAAACTATGTCAGCGTGTGGGTCATTATTTCGTCCATCGTAGGCGCCGTGGCACTGCTCGGCGTCGCCGTCTTTACTTACATCTGGCGAGGGCTTCGCAAGACAGAAGAGGAGAAGCGACGCAAGGAATACGAGAGCAGGCTTTCGACCATGTCCGGTGGACGTTTCTCTCCCAACAATGGCGCGGGCGGACGAGGCATCGGACTAGGAGGCGCTGCTGCGGCTGCCGCCGCCGCCATGGACGACAAGGAAAACAAACGTCGCCATGTGTACCCATCGGGATCTATGGACGATCACTCCATGAGCAATGGCCCGTTCAAGAGCACGACTTCGCTCATCCAACCTTCACCAGATGCACTTTCAAAGAACAAAAACCACCAACTCCACCATCACCGTGGCGACTCGGATGCCACCTCTATATCCACCATGTCGTATTCTCGGGATCACAGCCAGAGTGACAATACCCTGTCGGGAGAGAATGGATACCGCCGTACACCACCCCGAACGCCCGGCAACGGTAGTGGTGGACAGGCATCTATGTCGACTCCTGCCACTGGAGGCTCCGGATCATCCGCCGCCACGACACTCAATGCCGGAGGAGCACCGTACTACAACCAACTCGATTTATACCCAGATGATCCTCTCGGCAGCAGTGGCAACAATCGTCGACACCCAGATGACGATGACGACGATACTTCGATCAGCAACTCGGAATCGACCATGTCGCCTTGGACGGGTACGCTCCACGTTGTCAACCCACACGACGATTTTGAATTTGCGCCTCCGAACCCGCGCTTCAGTCGTGGCGCCATCTCTGCGGCGAACCGCCAGCTGGTCAGTGGAGCCAATGGTCACCGCAGTTCGGTAACAAGCTATAATAACGGCTGGGAGAACAGCTCGCCCGGCGGCATTTCCGTTTCGAGCCGGGATGATGAAAGCCACCGACGATCAGTGAATTCAATGCAGTAAGTTTTTATTTTTTTGAGAGGTGTAATAATTTGCTTCGACTACATGCCTAGGAAAGAAGATCGGTTTCTAATGATAATCTCTCGACTTTTTTTTTTCTTGGCATTTCCGTTAGATGGGTGTCATATGAGCCATTGGACATTATGAACCATCGCCCAGACTCAGAGTACGTGTTATGACATGCATGATGCAACATGCCTACATTGATGATAAATGTGACAATGCTTGTCATTTTTGACTAATACTGATGTACTATTATAAATGTAATCACTTTCACTCCCCCCAAACAGAATCTTTGACCCACTTAGTGCACGCTCAATTATTGCAAATGGAGCCATGTCTACTGCAGGAGCTGGTGCAGGAGGCAGTGGAGGAAACGGTGGAGGAGGCTTGACTGTCCGCAACGCGTCATGGATCCAATCAACAGACACGCCACGCGGTTCTGTCTACGGCAACTACTACGGTAACGGTATGAGCGGTGGCAACTCGAGCGACGGTGGCGGCACAACAACATCTGAAGACTCGTTTGCACCAGGCACGTTTGGTGGCTACCATTCACCTGCGTCTTCGTCGTACTCTGGTGGAGAGCGACGCATCTCAGCCGCCCTAATGGCCCGTCAACAGAGACGTTCGACTCTTCGGAATAGCCAGGATAGCTTTGGATCGAACCCCGGAGGTACTGGACCATCCACCCTGGCCACCTCGCCGCCAGATGCTCCCTATGTCACCAAACCCATCCCTGTCCTCTCGTCACGGTCAGGAAAGCCTAATGGCCACCCGATGCCACCACTACCAACAGCGGCAAGCGTAGAGGGAGCAACTGGAGAATACAACTCTGTAGAGGGTATGTCCACGAGAAGGAAGGACGGAGGAGGATTAGGAAGAGGAGAGAACAGTGACAATCGACTGTCCTTTGGTTTGCCAACAATCGACGGCCCAAGTTTAAGCACGTCGATGGGTATGACGACCAGTGGCAACATCAACTTGAATGCTGCTCTCCTTAACATTGGTCCATCTGACGGCCAAATGACACTAAGCAGTGCACCTCTACCATCGACAGCATCGGCACATGAACCGAGGATATCGTCCATGTTGAACCCGAAACGGACTTCTAGAACTACATCAGTGTATTATGGCCAGCAACAGAATATACCTCAGCAGCCACCACAAGCCCACACATCTCACCGCCCTGGCTCGACAAATGTAATTCTCAAGATGCCTCCACCACCCAAGCACCAACAACCTCGAGACATGTCGAGTGTCCGAGAGATTGACTAGGATTTTATCCTTGTCATTTTTTTTACTTGTTCTATAATAAAAGACCAACTGAAAAAAAAAACCAACAGCTTTTGAACTACTAGAATTTGTGTCCACTCTGTTTTGTACGCAGCATTAATAGTAACATATAATCAAGAATACTGGAGGAGAACGATTTGAGAGAGAAAAAAATAATGTACAAGTGTTTATTATGCTGAAATCAAAAAAGTAGAAATATATGCTTTGGCTTTTTTATGCGCTATTGGGCTTTGGGAGCTGAGGGTGGAGGATAAACTGATCAAGAGCCTTGCCAGCAGGCATCATTGGATAGACGTGCTCGTTCTTCTCGACGACAGCCTCGAGGACAATGGGGCCATCATGAGCAAGGAACTCTGCAATCTTGTCTGGAAGCTCCTGCATTGTCTTGGCACGGATACCCTTGATCGACATGGCCTCGGCCAGCTTGACAAAGTCTGGGTTGAACATGGGCGTACCCGAGTAGCGCTCCTCATAGAAGAGATCTTGCCATTGCTTGACCATACCCTGGAAATCATTGTTCAGAATCAAGACCTTGACACCAATGTTGTACTGGGCAGCGGTGGCCAGCTCCATGCCAGTCATCGAGAAACTGGCATCGCCGTCAATGTCAATGACAATGTGGTCTGGCTTGGCAACCTTGGCACCAATAGCCGATGGCAAACCGTAGCCCATCGTGCCGAGACCGCCCGACGAAATGAATGTGCGTGGGTGGCGCCAGCGGTAGTACTGAGCGGCCCACATCTGGTGCTGACCAACACCGGTGGTGATGATGACCTTATCCTTCTTGTCGGCGCACTGCTTGTTGATCTCCTGGATGACTGTCTGAGGCTTGAGAGGGCCGTTGGGGTCCTGGACGTGGAAGAAGGGGAACTGCTTCTTCCAGTTGTTGATGGTACCAAACCATTCCTTGCGCTCCGAACCCTCGATCAAAGGCAACAACTTGCCCAGATTCTCTGTGACATCACCCTCAATCGCCTCGGTAGCCTGGACGACCTTGTTGATGTTCTTGGGCATGATCTCAAAGTGGATAATGCCTCCACGCTTCTCGGCAGCGGCACGACGAGCCTCAGGAGCAAACTTGGCGACGTTGCCAGTGACACGATCGTCGAAGCGAGCACCGAGAGCAATAACAACATCGGCGTTCTGCATGGCCATGTTGGCATAGCCAGAGCCGTGCATACCAATCATGTGCAACGACCGGGGGTCTTCCTCATCAAAGGCACCCAGACCCTGCAGGGTTGTTGTAACGGGAATGTTACCATTGTGTGAGAGAGCCTTCAGGCGGGCAGGACCATCAGGGTGGGCCAGGATACCAGCACCAGCGTAAATCAAAGGCCGCTTGGCCGAGTTGATGAGCTGAGCAGCGCGCAGGATCTGAGGCGAGGTGACCTGCGAGGCAGTGTCAGCCAAGTCGTTGAAGAAGGGAGCCTGGCTGGTGGGAGGGCGAGTTGGAATACCAGGGGCAGGAGGAATGGGCTTGGACAGGATCGCGGCCGTGACGTCCTTGGGAAGATCAACCAAGACAGGGCCGGGACGGCCAGAAGTGGCAATCTCAAAGGCCTCGTTGATGCGACGAGGCAGATCGGCAATATCCTTGACCATGACGTTCCACTTTGTGCAGGCGCGTGAGATGCCGACGACATCGGCCTCCTGGAAGGCGTCCGTGCCGATGGCAGAGACGGGGACCTGTCCGCAGAAGACGACCATCGGGGTACCATCAGAGAGGGCATCCTGCATGGGGGTGATGACATTGGTGGCACCAGGGCCTGAGGTGACCAGCACGACACCGACCTCACCACTAGAGAGCAAAAACAAGAGGAAGACAGGGTTGTTGGTAAGTCACATGCTAGAGTAACGACACTCGAACGAATCAACACGCTTGCCATTAATCTGAGTTTTTTTTTTGACTGAGAGAGATCAGAGTGCCGCAATTGGGTTGGTTGCACGAGACAGGCTAAAAAGATTTTGATTCCAGTGAGGGGAATCAGAGAGAGGGAAGATAGATAAAGCCCCGGATGCTGATGACTTACGTTGCGCGAGCATAACCCTCGGCCATATGTCCTGCACCTTGCTCGTGGCGGGGCAGGATAAAGTCAAAGTGCTTCGAGTTGTAGATGGCATCAAAAACTGGCAGGATGGCACCGCCAGGGTAGCCGAAAACCTTCTTGACGCCGTGCTTGAGCATCATCTCATGGAAGATCTGACCACCAGACATACCGACAAAAGTGTGATCATGCAGCGACTTATCGTGCTTGGCATGTTGTTGCCGGACAAAATCTTTGCGTGTGGGTGCCTCCAAAGGATGGATGGGTTGCGGCTGTGTCGGTGCTGCGTTGGTCGATGTGCTGCCTGCTGTTTGAGGAAGAGCCGAAGCTGCTGCTGCTGCGTTCTTGGACTGCGAGTGCATCGAGCGGAAAGTCTGTGCGAAGGCGGACCTTGGTGTGGAGGTCGCGAGGCGAGCGCGAAGGATGCGCGAGAATTGTTGTGCCTGCATGATTGAGATGTGTGATATGATGATGGATCGTCAAGAAAAAATATAGAGTGGGGAGAGAAGAGAAGGTAGGAAGAGAAGGAAGAAGAGATGAAGGAAAAGTGGAGAGGGGTATAGTTTTTGCCTTGGTGACTAGGTGGACCGAGGAAAAATAAGCTAAGAAAGGTGGGGGAGAAAGAAGCAAAAGTGGGAAGTGAAAAAAGAGGGGAAAGGAGGGGTAGATATATCGGTAAATCAGACAATCAAAAGAGGGTAAGTTAAGGCCGAAGAGGTGAGGGGGAGGTAGGGCGATCAAATCAATGGAGCAAGGATATCAAATAGAGTAGGCTGCATGAAGGAGGGGGTAACGGAAGGCTAAAAAACAACAGATTAGAGCACAGAAAAAAAAGGTTTGCAGTGTTACTCCACTATCGAGTCAAAAGAGTAAGAGGGCAGGTGTGATGTGATGGGCACTGATACCTTGAGCGATTGCACGCGCAAAAAAATCCCTTGTTGTGACTGCCGCATGAGTAATGTTGCCAAACTCTAATTTCATCGAGTCACGTCCAAATGTCTGAAGGAGGATGCGCCAAATCTTCACCGGCCCTTCCCATGGTAGCATGGAACGCGAAGGACCTGGGGAAAACAGTGAGCCTCTAAACACCACAAAAGGACAGCGAGGGCTCTTCGTTGATTACCGCGTGGGATTGTAGAACCTGGTACTCGAAGAAAGTTCTTTTTATTTGTTTTTTTTTTGCTTCTTCTTCTTAAACCCAGTACAGCGAACAGTAGAGTTCCTTGTGTTGCTCTAAATATCCAGTTCTTCAGCTCTTGATGGACAAAAGCACTACAAAAAGACAGATCAATGAAGTCTTTTGGATGCCATGTGGAACATGTTGCCCAGGCAAACGAATATTATATGTTGATGATTGGAGAAAGTGTAGACGATTGAGACACCTCCAGAGGTCGTCCGTATCAACAACGCTGTTGTTTGATAGTAAAGAAGCGTGGTGGTACCATGTTTGAGACCGAGCACAAATTGAGAACGACGAGATGTGGACAGGGTCGTTCACTGAAAAATTCTATTATGGTTTATTGGTGCCGTCGTGACCCTGTTGCGTTTGATGCTATTATCACATTAAACCACTAATCAGGACTTTGCGATCCCTTTCAAGTGGTTAATTAGCTAATAAAGTAATGCCTCATATCATTTTTGATAAGGTTGCCAAAGGTTGGGTTTCTGTAGCCTCTCGTTTACTTGAAGACTTGTTCGGCAATCTCTTCAATATTGTCGAAGTGATATATGGCACAAATGATTCACAACACTCGAGTGTACTCAACCATGGCCTCTATTTTTTTTAAAGTACAAGCATTGAATGGGTGATTTGATCCTGTCCCTTGCTACTACTACACAAAACGCAGTAGATTAGTCGCCTTTGGAGAATGTATGTTCAGTGGGGGACGTCGATGGCGAAACGATATGCTTGACAGATTCGTGACTGCAATGAACACGTCCCTAATTTAGTTTGTTCACTTGCAGAGCATCGATAAGAGAAAGAGAGAAGGAGAATAATAAAGTTGCCCTCGTTCTTTTTCGCGATGACTGTATTGACTAAAACAAGTATGACAGTGTGACTGACCCCCTCTTGGTGAATAGAGTCAGTGCCCATTTGAGTTGAGCGGTATCTCTCCGGTCACCTAATGGGCTTTCCCCTAAGGCGAACTTGGCCCAATCCATCCTTGTCGCAAGTTCCTATCGATCTCAATATAAAAGAACCCACTTGTTCGAACCACCCACTCATTCAACAACAAACAAACAACATCTGTTAAATACCCCATCCCTTACCACATCACCCCTTGATTTGCTTTTTCTCTTCCCTCTCCACTCTTCCCAAGCAACCTTCCCTCACCACCACCACCACCACATCTATATTATAATATCATCATGAGCTTCATCGCCCGTTCTGCATTCCGACAGGTTGCCCGTGCTGCTGCCGTTGCTGCCCCTGCTCGCTCCTTCTCGGCCCTCGCCCGATCGGCCGCCATCACTCACGTTCCTCGCGCTGCTGCCTTCAAGGTAACTAACCATTCACTTTATATGATTTTTATTGATACTTCTCATCCTTGACACCGACACATGCTTGTGGACGATAAAACAAAAAAATCTCACGCTCCCTTGAAACTCGATCTGTGAAAAATAGGCTGCTTCCTCTCAGACTCGCACTGTCAAGACCATCAACTTTGGCGGCACGGAGGAGACTGTGTATGAGCGCTCTGACTACCCCCCTGCCAAGCTCCAGGAGACTTTCAAGAACGATACCCTTGCTGTTCTCGGCTACGGCCCCCAGGGTCGTGGTCAGGCTCTTAACCTCCGCGACAACAAGCTGAACGTCATCATCGGTTGCCGAAAGGGTGCTTCGTGGGACAAGGCTGTTTCTGAGGGCTGGGTTCCTGGCAAGACTCTCTTTGAGATCAACGAGGCTTGCGACAAGGGTACTGTCATCATGAACTTGCTGTCCGATGCCGCTCAGTCCAAGCTGTGGTCCGAGATCAAGCCCTACCTGACCAAGGGCAAGACCCTGTACTTCTCCCACGGTTTCTCGGTCGTTTACTCTGAGGACACTGGTGTCGTCCCTCCCAAGGACATTGATGTCATCCTCGTTGCCCCCAAGGGTTCCGGCACCACTGTCCGCAACCTGTTCCTGGAGGGCCGTGGTATTAACGGCTCCGTCGCTGTCTACCAGGACTACTCTGGTAAGGCCAAGGAGCGCGCTGTTGCCCTCGGTGTCGGTGTCGGCACTGGCTACCTGTACGAGACCACCTTCCAGAAGGAGGTCTACTCCGATCTGTACGGTGAGCGTGGTGTCCTGATGGGTGCCATCCAGGGTCTCTTTGTTGCCCAGTATGAGGTCCTCCGCGCCAAGGGCCACTCGCCCTCGGAGGCCTTCAACGAGACTGTTGAGGAGGCCACCCAGTCTCTGTACCCCTTGATCGGCGCCAACGGCATGGACTGGATGTACGCCAACTGCTCGACCACTGCTCAGCGTGGTGCTCTGGACTGGTGGAAGAAGTTCCACGATGCTGCCCGCCCCGTCTTTGAGGAGCTGTACAAGTCGGTCGAAGATGGCACTGAGACCCGTCGCTCGCTCACCAAGAACTCGGCTCCCGACTACCGTGCCGAGCTCGAGAAGGAGCTTGCTGAGATTGCCAGCCACGAGATGTGGCGCACTGGTGTTGCCGTCCGCAAGTTGCGCCCTGAGAACCAAAAGTAAACAACATAACATTCCCAAGTTTACAACTTTTGGATTTTTCTTGTAAAGCCATCATTGCATTCCATATCCCTTCAACCCACTCATCCACTGCAACATAGATTTCCTCTTTGCTTTTTTTCCATGGAAAATAAAACTTGTACTATACTCGTTGCTTTTTAAACTTCATTTCAGTGTTATTGGAAAAAAGCTTCTCTCGTCTTTTTGTAAAATGAAATATCCTTGGATACAAAGAAAGTATTTTATGCCAATAATAATGACTTTGGATCTCCAAGTCTTTTTGGGGGAAACAGATTAACAACAATCTCTATGAAAAGTTCGGCTTCCTGATCAGATCTGGTTTGAATTTTGATCAAAGCTTCGCGTGTGCTCTCCTCTACCAAACATGGCGAGTAAACAATCCAGCTTTAATCCATCAACATTTTAATCGTCGCGGCGGGAAAAGGAAACATCAGGGGGAGGGGGTAAAATAAAGTGCTCTCTGCCCTCCCTCCCCCCCTCTTCCACCTCCACTTTCGGTGCCCAAAGAAGATCTACCTTGTTTCTTGACGCACTTACAGGGTTTACTTACTGCCATTCGGAGCTTTTGGCTTGACTCATGTCCACCGATAGCGTCACATGCAGCATGAACTCTATTCGCCGGACGCATCGCCATTGGTGATCACGCCCAGTTGACGGAACTGTCTTTCCTCCAATTATTCTTTTTGGTATAAGGTTGGCAGGAAAAAAGAAAAGATTGATCCTGGAAGGAAATGGTCAATTAGCTGTTTAAAGAAAATGCGATAGTTCATGCCCTGAAAAAACAAGTTATCCGAAATGCTTATCTTTCAGAAAAGCTTTCATTTAGCCCTAGCCTCGCCCCTCATCTTGTTGATGCCTAACCACCCAACGAATGAACAGAGAGTTGTGGTTCTTGACCAAATTCATGAATATTTTCAAGGCGATTCAACTGCTGATCAAAAAGTTTTTTTTATTACTGCTGCAAAAGAAAAAAAAGGAACAAAGAAATGCATGAAAAAAACAGGAGAGGAGGGAGAATGAGAAGCGGAAGAGAAGAATGGGATCGCAATGGGGGGTATGACCATGACGGTTTTATTTTTTTATCCGGGAGGCAGGAGGGTGGCATCGACACCAGATCCTTGCTCTTCAGGCTCCTCATCGTCATTCTCGTGGCGATCATAGATCGGCGAGCGAGGCATGGCCATCATGCCACTCCTTGCAGCCTCGAGAATACCAAACGGCTTGACGAGCTTGATAAAGGCATCGATACGTTCAGGTTTGGCCGAAAGCTCAATGGCAACCGACTCGCTACTGACATCGACAACCTTGCCCTGGAACAACTTGGTGAGCTCCGTCAAAGACTTGAGATGGGCATGTGTCTGACGCAGAGCGTTCGAGGGTGACATCTCCTCGGCGTCCTCTTCTTCAAACTGCTGCTGCCATTCGGGTGAACGTGAGTTCATCTGGGCACGGACGTGCTCAGGGCCGAGGATAGACACCTTGATCAGCAACAGCTCACGCTTGATGACATTGAATCCAGTGTAGTCAAGGACCGCCCACACAGGAACCTAATCAATATCAGAGGGGGACAGGGAGAAAGAACAACAGAAAAGGTTCAGTACAACGCACATGGTTTCAGGGGATCTGTTATTTTGTGACGAGGAAATGGAATTTCTATTGCTCCACAGCACATGCAGATAGAAAGGCCATAGATCTCTGATTCGCAGCAAATCCCACAAAACACATCACTACTTACCAAGTCCTCAAGTTGCCGACGAGCCTGCTCAATGGTGGCGGATTCACCCCGAAGGACAATCGTCATGCGCGACAGATCAGCAACCTCCGTCTTAGCCACGACCAGAGAGTCAATATTGAATCCACGACCAGCCAGGATACCCGAGACGCGCGAGAGCACACCGGGCTCGTTCTGGACCAAGCAGTTGAAGATGTGATGCTGCTTGGCCTTGTTCCGTCCACTGGGTGGTGTGTTGTACAAGATGTTGGAGACCGCCTCCTCAGCTGATGGTGCTGCCGGGAAAAGGTACTCCGATGACAAGGCGGGATGCCGTTTGTGAGGGTGGCGCTTCTTGTACGAGATGGCCGAGGTCGATGATGAAGTCGACGATGCGCGGATCGCCTGGCTCATCACTCGTGTGCGAAGTGACTGAGTCGAAGCCGTGGCAGGAGCCTAGTGTTAGCATGTAGAGTGAGAAAAAATGAAGAAAAAAAAAGTACGACGCGTTTGGTGAGTTTACGCGTTGAAATTAACAAAGTATGCGCGCGGATCCAGTGTTGGGTCTAGCGTGTCGGTGTCATATCCTCATACCAGAGCAGCCTTTGTGGCCCAACTAAGTCTTGAGGCCCACATGTTAAAGGGAGAATGTGGACGGTTGAGGAATGAGATGTAATGAGGAAAAAAGAGTTGATGAGAAAAAGAAGAAGAAGAAGAAAAAAAGAAGGTGGAATAAAGGGGGTAAGGCAAAAGGTGGGGAAGGGGGTTGAACGAGTGTTGTTTTTGGCAAGTCAACGGCTGATATGGGGTTTTTATCGCAGGGTGCTATCACTCTGAGGGTTGACACTTGTAGTGAAAATAGAGTTTAGTGGTTCGACACGAATGAGTAAGGGCGATTTCGCAGTCACCGAGACTGACTCAAGTGGCGAATAGAGGTCAGAGACAAAGTGTAAGAGGAGTCGTGAACATACTCTGTGACGATGAGAGCAGACGAGCTAGCGCAACACATGTCCCCTCGTCCGACATTCTTAAAAAGGGCCCATTATCCCCGAAGTTCCAGCTTTCAGCAATAACTTCTTTTTCTCCTCTCTTTTTCCTCTACAACAAATCCTCACCCCTCCCCTTTTTTTCCTGTTGAGGCAAATCCACTCCGAGAAAGCCATCCTCATCCTTTTCATCCTCCTCTGACTTTGATACTTCGACTCCGCTCACATTATCCGTGCATCGTAACTCGAACTTCTTCAACTCTTTCTCCATTTTTTCTTTGTATATCACGTCCTTCTTCCTCTGTATATAATGACTGCCCCCAAGCAATACTCAGTAGTGCTCCTGCCAGGTGATGGTGTTGGTCCTGAGGTCGTAGCCGAGGCCAAGCGAGTTCTTGAGCTCGTCGCCAAGATTCGCTCTCACAAGGTCAACATCAGCTTTAAGGAAGAACTGATCGGAGGTGCCTCTATTGACGCTCATGGTAAGTTTGACTTTTGATTACTTGATATATCAAGAGCTCGGAAATGGTGAGGATGGGGTAGCAACGAGGGTGAGGTGTTTATAACTTCATTCCTATCAGGAGCCTAGCAAGCATACGAGCCTGAGAAAAAAATGAGGCCTACAAGCGCCAAATGTCCACCAATCCCTTTCGAGACACTCGCTGTACACAACACTAGACAGACAGGAATTATTCACACAGGAAGAAAAGGGGGTGAGAGGCGAAAATCAACTCATCAGTCCGGGCTATCCATCGATCTATCTCTGAACCACTCGGACCAGCTATCAGCGGAGAATGAGAGAGGAACGGGCAAAAGATCTAAAAAAGATTCATGCGCACCCAAACCTTATTGGACGTGAAGGAATGAGTGATGAGTGGAGAATCAAGGTGGTCAGCCCGAAAAACAGCAAGGATCGTCCTTGTACACATCCGGCAGGTTTCAACCGATACTGATGTGCTAACTACTGCATCTCCATCTGCATCGCTTTGCTCCTTCCTTTTCCAGGTACGGCTCTGACCGACGCTGCTCTCGCCTCCTGTAAGGCCGCTGACGCCATCCTCCTCGGCGCAGTAGGTGGTCCCAAGTGGGCCACGGGCAACCCTCGCCCTGAGCAGGGTCTCCTCGCCCTCCGGAAATCTCTTGATCTCTATGCCAACCTCCGACCATGCCAGTTCGCTTCCGAAGCCCTTGTAGCACACTCACCTCTGAAGGAATCGATTGTCAAGGGTGTAGATTTTGTCATGATCCGCGAGCTGGTCGGTGGAATCTACTTTGGCGACCGCAAGGAGGCAACCGCTGAAGACGGCTACGCCTATGATACCCTTCCCTACTCCAAGGCCGAAGTCGAACGTGTTACTCGCCTCGCTGCTGCCCTCGCTCTCCAGCACGAGCCTGCTTGGCCAATCCACTCCATTGACAAGGCCAACGTCCTGGCCTCGTCTCGCCTCTGGCGCCAGACAGTTACCGAGGTCATCGAAAAGGAGTTCCCTCAGCTCAAGGTTGATCATCACCTTGTTGACTCGGCTGCCATGTTCCTCGTTAAGAACCCTCGTGCCATGAACGGCATTGTCCTGACCGAGAACATGTTTGGCGATATCCTCTCGGATGAGGCCTCGGTCATCCCTGGCTCGCTCGGTCTCTTGCCTTCGGCTTCGTTGAATGGTCTTCCTCAGAAGGGCAAGCCCTGTGTAGGCTTGTACGAGCCTATCCACGGCTCTGCTCCCGACATTGCTGGCAAGGGCATTGCCAACCCTGTTGGTACTATCCTGTCCGCTGCCATGCTCCTGCGCTACTCGCTCGACATGGAGAATGAGGCCAAGGCTGTTGAGGATGCAGTCCGCAAGGTTCTCGATGATTCTGATCGCGCTGGTTTCGAGTACCGCACCCGTGATCTCGGTGGTGACAAGACTACTAAGCAGATGGGCGACAAGATCCTGGAGTGCCTCGAGCGTGAGCTCTTGGGTCTCAACGCTGCTGAGCACGCCCCCGTTACTCGTCCTCTGAACCTCACCCGCCCTGCTGGCCGCCGCGGTTTGACCATTTCGGAGAAGATTATTCTCCACAATGCCATTGGTCTCCAGTCGCCTGGCAGCATCAAGCCCGGAGACATGGTCTGTGTATCAGTCGACTGGACTCTTGCCTCGGAACTGACCTGGAAGGGTATGAACAAGACCTACGACCAAATGGGTCGCCCTGAGATCTTCCGTAACGACCGCTTCTGGCTCGCCATTGACCACACCGTCGATCCTAGCATCAACCACTTGCCCAAGCCCCAAGAGCTGATCAAGGCTTCGGAGGACTTTGCTGAGGAGGCCAAGCTGATCGACTTCTACCGCCCCAACTTCTCCATTCTGCATACCGAGTTCTACCGTGAGCGTGCCCAGCCAGGTCAGCTGATCATTGGTGCTGATTCGCACTCGTGCTCGGCTGGTGCTGTCGGTGCCTTTGCTGTCGGTCTCGGTGCTGCTGATGTTGTCATGCCTCTTGTTACCGGTGAGACCTGGTTCAAGGTTCCCGAGACGGTCAACATTCGCTTCGTGAACAAGCCTCCATTCGGTATTGGTGGTAAGGATACGATCTTGTACGTGCTCCAGCAGCTGAAGCGTAACACCGTCGCCTTTGAGCGTTCGGTCGAGTACACTGGCCCTGGTCTCAAGTACCTGTCGTGCGATGCCCGCTTTGCCCTGTCGAACATGGCCACTGAGTTTGGTGGTATTGCTGGTGTGTGCGAGGCTGACGAGATCACGGCTGCCTACATTGCCAAGCGCAAGAACCCTCAGCATAAGAACGCTGCCCTGTACTTCAAGGCCGATGAGGATGCCGAATACGCTGAGACCCACGAGATTGATCTGTCCAAGGTCGAGTCGCTGGTCGCTCTGTACCCCAACCCTGATAACTGTGTCTCTGTCGATGAAGTCGCTGGCACCAAGCTGGACGGATGCTTCATCGGTGCTTGCACAACTGCCGAGGAGGATCTCATCCTGGCAGCTTTGGTTCTCGAGGCTGGTCTCAAGAAGGGTCTTGTCCCTGCCATTGGTGGCAAGCGTAAGGTCACCCCTGGCTCCGTGCCAATTGTGGCTAAGCTCCGTCGTCTTGGTCTCCTCAAGATTTATGAGCAGGCTGGTTTCGAGATTGGTGCTCCTGGTTGCTCGTACTGCATTGCTGTTGCTGCTGATCGTGCTGGTGAAGGTGAGGTCTGGTTGTCGTCGCAGAACCGCAACTTCCGTAACCGCATGGGTAAGGGCGCCATCGGCAACTTGGCCTCGGCTGCAACAGTTGCTGCCTCGTCGTTTGACATGAAGATCCGCAACCCCCGTGACTTGCTCGACAGCATCGACCGTGCCCGCTATGAGGAGATGCTTGAGATGTGGCTTGAGAAGGGCAAGGAGGTTGTGTACTCTGAGCCTGCACCCATCTTTGCTGACTCGGACTCGTCCAAGTCGTCGCTCCCTGCTCCCCCACCTTCGTTCAGCGCCGTCATCAAGGGCAAGGTTCAGCGCTTCGAGGACAACATTGACACGGATGCCATCATTCCTGCTCAGTTCATGCCTGGCACATCGGACGAGGATCTGGGTACCCACGCATTCCAGTTTGTCAAGCCCGAGTTCCGTGAGTTGGTCAAGCAGGGCTATGATATTGTGGTTGGTGGTATTGGTTTCGGTTCTGGCTCATCGCGTGAAGAGGCTCCTCGTGCCCTGCGTGGTGCCGGTGTCAAGGCCGTGATTGCCAAGTCGTTCGCCTTCATCTATGCCCGTAACCAGCCCAATATGTCGCTGCTTGGTATCACCATTGATGATGAAGAGTTCTATACCTATGCCCAGGAGGGTGCTGATATCTCGATCGATGTCAAGGAGCGCAAGGTCATCTGCGGTGGCAAGGAATATCCCTTCGGCCTGTCGCTCATGGAGGAGCGCCTCCTGTCCGGCGGTGGTGTGACTGAGATGTACAGGACTTATGGCAAGCAGCTCTTCCGCGTTGCCACTGCCCCTGAGGCTGGTGGATGCGGTAGCCAGGCTGGCGCTGCTGCTGCTGCAAGCAACTGCGGTGATGCCAGCGAACTTGCCTGGTAAACCTACTCTTGAACAGCATCGCATATATCTTTGGCATTTTTCACAAAATAAACATTCATCTGTACATTATCCGAAACCTCAAAGTGCGCATCGTAATCACTACCATGTATTTGTTCATTGAAGTCCTTGTTGAACTATGCTAAGTGTGGTGTCTGGAAGATCTATGGTCGTTCGCAACATTTATACCTCAATGAAGGGAGATATTTGTCTTTTTGGAATAAAAATACACTACTTTAAAGCTCCATAGCACCTATACCATGCAACAATAAAATACAAATAGTGCCTTAAAACATCTAGTGCTGCTTGTGAAGGGGGAAAGCCGTATCCCCATTTCGGTGGGGTTCCAGAAATCAGGTCTGCAACGTGGAGGAAGACCTGGGGTGTTTGTGTGTGTGTGACGTGAAAAAGAGACGGGAATTGAAGAGTGGTAATGGTAGTGTTGCACAAGTCGCACATTCGTAAGAACCCTACTTTTTTTTCTTTTTTTTTTATACGGGTCCTAAAAGAGATTGCGTCGCACGATCTGCAATGCCCGTTGCAAATAGAAAGTAGAAGTAGAGCAAATCTAGTTACCCTACAAGAAAACAACCCAGAAACGATACAAGTTAATGTATGGAACAAAGAGAAGAAATGTAAGATGCCGGTAGACAATACATTATTGTGTGTTTTTTTTTTCTCATGGACAAAACACGAAGCGGGAATCTGCTGGGAACAATGTTCCTGACAAACCTAAATTTCAAAGAGTAAAAGAGACATGGTTTGTTTTTCTCTTTTCCATTTCTCTCTTTTTTGTTTTCTGTTCCTGTCCTCTCTCACCTTCTCTTCTCATAACCATCACAAGCCCGTCACCGCATTCACTCTTTCTTTCCCACAAGTGCTCCTTCCATAGGTCTTCCTCTTCATGGTAATGAACCTGGTATAACGTTTGCTTTATATGTGTACAAGCTTACTGAGCTGGGTCCCTACTCACTTTCACGCATTTTTTTCTCTTTTTGTTTTAGCAACCCAGGCAATCCCTCTTGGTTCTGGGAAACCCCCTCGGCTCGGGTGCCTTTGGATCTGTCTATGAGGCTCGCTGGGGATGTCAGCAATGCGCCGCCAAGACCTTTTTCCACGCTCAGTCGGATGTGAATGAGAGAGAGATCCAAAAGGAGATCACGCTATTACAGAAACTCCGCCATCGTCACATTATCCAGTTCTACAGGACACACAAACAAGATAACCACATTTACCTCGTCATGGAACTTGCCGAAAAGGGCACCCTCTCGAGGGCCATTAACAAGGGCTTGTTGGATTGGACGGACAAGACGCGAATTGCTCACGAGATTGCTCGAGGGCTCGAGTACATCCATCAGGAGGATGTTGTCCATCGAGACCTCAAGAGCGCCAATGTGCTCCTGACGAGGCACATGGAGGCGAAGCTGGCCGATTTTGGACTTGCCCGGATTCGATCCTCCATGAGCACCAGCCTATCCGTGTCATCGACAGGAGGAAAGCTCACTGGGACGCTGGGGTGGATTGCGCCAGAGCTCTTTGAGACTGCCAGGCCTCCTTACTCGAACAAGACGGATATCTATGCATTCGGCATGGTCATGTGGGAGATGGCAGCGAACTGTACGCGACCATACAAGGATCAAGACAATGGAGCGCTGATCGCCCATCATGTCAAAAGCGGTGGTCGTGAGAGCCTACCGGACGACACACCATCTGAGTATCGCAAGTGGGTGGAGCGTTGCTGGCATCATGACCCAAGTCTGCGGCCAGATGCAAGCGAAGTGATCCTAGTGCAAAGCCAGCCAGAGGAAACTGACGAGGAATCTGATGACGATGTTGTTGATATTTCGCTCACATTCAGCGACGACGACCTCACCCTTGTCAATACGGAGAATAAGCCGAACGCCGTGAGCCATCCCAACAAGGATACTGCCTCTGGGCGTTTACCACAGATAGACGACGATGTTGTGAGGTACCTTTGCAAGGAGGCTCAGCAAGGCAACGGGGACGCACAGCTCTTTCTCGGATGGATCTACCGCCATGTTGGAGAGATTATCCAAAAGAGTGAAGAGGATTCGGCGTGGTGGTATCGCAAAGCAGCAGAGCGAGGGAACGCCACGGCACAACTCTTACTTGGAGAGATATATGAGAATGGTGGAGGCGTGGCTGCGAGCGATGTTGATGCCGCAACATGGTACCGCAAGGCAGCTGTCCATGGTGTTGCCAAAGCCCAAGCCAAACTGGGTGAGATGTATGAAGAGGGCCGTGGTGTACAACAGGACGATGCTGAGGCCGTCCGATGGTATCGTATGGCAGCAGATCAAGGACAGGATGGTGCACAGCTCAAGATTGGAACATGGTACTCTCTTGGCCGAGGAGTCGAGCAGAGTGATGTTGAGGCGGCCAAGTGGTTCGCCAAAGCAGCTGAACAAGGGAACACAATCGCACAGTATAACCTTGGAGTAATGTACGATCAAGGACTAGGAGTCACGCAAAGTGATTTTGAGGCGTTCAAGTGGTTCACAAAGGCTGCCGAGAAAGGAGACGCAGCCGCACAGAACTGCCTTGGATTGATGTATGATCAAGGACAAGGAGTTGAGCAGAGTGGTGTTGAGGCGGTCAAGTGGTTCACCAAGGCTGCTGAACAAGGGGATTCAAACGCACAGAACAACCTCGGGAAAATGTATGATTGTGGACAAGGGGCCAAGCAAAGTTTTGTGGAGGCTGTCAAGTGGTACACCAGGGCTGCTGAACAAGGGAATTCATACGCACAGTATAACCTTGGGAAAATGTACTATCAAGGACAAGGTGTTGAGCAGAGTGATGTTGAGGCGTTCAAATGGTTTACCAAGGCTGCTGAACAAGGAGATACAAGCGCACAGACCAACCTTGGGATTATGCACAAAGATGGACAAGGAGTTGAGCAGAGTGACGTTGAAGCGGTCAAGTGGTTCACAATGGCTGCCGAACAAGGGAATGCATGTGCACAGTATAACCTAGGAATGATGTACGACCATGGACAAGGAGTTGAACAGAGTTATGCTGAGGCTGTCAAGTGGTTCACCATGGCTGCTGAAAAAGGAGATGCAGAAGCACAGTTTTACCTTGGAATGATGTACAAAGATGGACATGGAGTTGAACAGAGCTATGTTGAGGCGGTCGAGTGGCTCACCAAGGCTGCCGAGCAAGGATATGCAAGCGCACAGACCAACCTTGCAATAATGTACAGTAAAGGACAAGGAGTTGAACAGAATGATGCTGAGGTAGTCAAGTGGTTCACCATGGCCGCTGAACGAGAAGATGCAGAAGCACAGAACAATCTTGGGTTAATGTACATGGATGGACGAGGCGTGGAGCAGAATGATGTCGAGGCGGTCAAGTGGCTCAGCAAAGCAGCTGAACAAGGGATCGCAAGTGCACAGAGCAAACTTGGGACAATGTACGATTATGGAAGAGGAGTGGAGCGGAGTGACGCCGAGGCGGTCAAGTGGTTTACCAAGGCTGCTGAACAAGGGAACTCGGGCGCACAGTATAATCTTGGAATGATGTACGATCAAGGACAAGGAGTTGAGCAGAGTGATGCTGAAGCGCTCAAGTGGTTCACAATGGCTGCCGAACAAGGAAACGTAAGAGCACAATATAATCTTGGATTGATGTACGATCAAGGACAAGGAGTTGAGCAGAGCGATATTGAGGCACTTAAGTGGTTCACCAAGGCTGCTGAACAAGGAGATGCAGATGCTCAATATAACGTTGGAGTAATGTACGATGAAGGACAAGGAATCGAGCAAAGTGATGTTGAGGCGCTCAAGTGGTACACTAAAGCCGCTGAGCAAGGATATGCGGACGCCCAGTGTAATCTTGGGTGGATGTACAAAGCCGGAAGAGGAGTGGAGCAGAGTGATGTCGAGGCGGTCAAGTGGTTTACCAAGGCTGCTGAACAAGGAAACGCAAGCGGACAGAGAAGCCTTGGGGTAATGTACGATCATGGAAGAGGAGTTGAGCAGAGTGATGCGGAGGCATTCAAGTGGTTCACCAAGGCTGCTGAACAGGGCGATGTAGATGCACAGTATAACCTTGGATTGATGTACAAAACCGGACAAGGAGTTGAGCAGAGTGACGTTGAAGCGGTCAAGTGGTTCACCGAGGCAGCTGAACAAGGGGATGCAGACGCACAGTATAACCTTGGAGTAATGTACGATCAAGGGCAAGGAGTCAAGCAGAGTTATGCTGAGGCGATCAAGTGGCTCGTCATGGCTGCTGAACAAGGAAACGCAAGCGCACAGAACAGCCTTGGGTTGATGTACAGAGCTGGACGAGGAGTTGAGCAGAGTGATGCTGAGGCGGTCAAGTGGTTCACCGAGGCTGCTGATCAAGGCGATGCAGACGCACAAAACAACCTTGAGTCGATGTACGTTCAAGGGCAAAGGCCCGAATAGAGTGACGATGAAGCGGTCAGATGGGTACATCAAGGCAACGGAATTTCTTCAGAAGCACTTGGATTAACATTAGAGTCACTCACGCTGCGGGTAAATTCTTAGCATTCGTACCGCACCTGAAATGTCTCCATACCGAATGGATAACTGTGCAATATCTTAGGAGGATAAGCTATATAACGCAATACAATATAGAAGTTTTATTGCACAGATTTATTCCTTTAGGAGAGCATCTCTCGTTTGTTAATCTTTCATCCAGACCCCAAAACGTGGTTGCAATTTCATTCTCTACCTCAAGGACGCAAAGATCAATGTTATTGTGTGGCCACCACATTCACCAGACATCAACCCAACCTAGCGTGTCTGGGGCACGCATCAAATGGGAAAATGACAAATTAACTCAAGAGAGAAGCCCGTGCACGTGTGCGAATGTTAGGGAAATAAACTTTCTATCTAAATCATTAACGACGAGACGAGCTCAAAAAAGTCAACTCCAGCTCAAATATATGCGAGATAATATCAGCCTACAGCTCAGCCCAGCTCAAGCTGATGAGATGTGCTAGGGGCTTCAGCTCATCCCGAAATATGAGCTGAGCTGAGTTGAGCTTATGAGATAATGAGATGAGGTGAATATTACTACCAGCAAGTATTTGCTCCAGTATGGCCATAGTGTACCGGCACCATTCACCGCTACAGTGGAGCGGGAGAACGTCTCTTATTGATTCACCAGTCATTAGTTTACGATTTTTCTCATGTTTTCGATTGTGGTACAGTTGAAAGTCGCCTTTGGCACCGTGAGCAATTTGAAGTCGTACAGACATGTCACATGTTTGTCTAGCAACACGTTCAAGGCATCTATTCCCTCCTTCCTTGCTGCCTGGACATGAGTTTAATGTTTCTTCTCTCAGACCCATTCCATGCTATTCATATAACTCAGATTGTACAGGCGACTGTTCAGTATGGTGCCTTGGATGATACCATGAATAATCATGTTTTATGATCCTTCTTTACAAAAGTACTGCTACAAAACTATTCGATCAATATCTTCGTTGTAACGAGAAAACAGTAGAAGGTCAGCTAAAGTTGGCCTACCATGCATTTTTATGGATGGGCATACTCGTGTACGTTTGTTTTGTTGATGTCTTCGTCTTTGTTTCTATTTGTGGTTGGTTTGTTGTACTACTACAAGTCAAAGAGATAGATGCAGATATGCAATGAAAAAGCGGAAGAATATTCCCACCGAAAAAAAAACGAATGTATATTATCTTTGCGCCAGATTTGAAAGTGTCACTTCAGTGACATGCATGTCAAGTACATGTACGATGGAAAGGGTGGGAAAAGAATCTGGGTCCCATATCCTTTACAACACGATTCAATGTCTACTTTACGAGAGCCTCGAGTTTTGAATGTAATTGTCTTGTGTCTTATGGCGATTTGTCTATCTGATCACTGAACGTCATTGCTCTGGCAAAACTACTCCGTCGGTTTGATACAGAGCCAACATCATTGCGGTGTTGCTCTAATAAATATTTGGACGGATACATGTTGAGTTTGTTAGTGCAACTGAAAACCATTGTTCAAAACAAGCATGTACGAATCCTGTTCTACAGTACCCTGAAAATTTAAATCCTCATTTAGTCAACATCGATACGCTCGTGAATAATAAGAACAGTAACTGGTACCATCATGAGAAGAAGGAGAAGAATTTGTCGCCCTTCATAGGGCAATGGAAACTATTTATTTCAGGCATTTCCACAGTAATGCATTTCAACCTTTCTCTGATTTATACAAGCCCACTTCTCTTTTCTTCTCGCAAATACGTCTATTGGTATTCACCTCATTTCAGTCCATGAATATGGTGACCCCTACCTCGGAGACAATCACTTTCAGGGGGGACATAATGAATATGACCTTCCACATCATCTTTCTCTTTCATTTCATCTTCGCATATATCAACCTAATCATTCTTTTCGTCATTATTGGCTCGACCCTTTCTTATGCTATCGAATGTTTTTTCGATATAGAATTCCCTATCCTCTGGCTAGTCGGAATCCTCCTGGCTCTACATATCGTAGTCATATGCCACACACCCATCCGGTTCGAATATCCGCAATTTATCAACTTTGAATCTTTTTATGCAGCGCGAGACGAAGCAAAGACTTGTGTCGATCTCCTCCATCAACAGATATTAAATGATCCAGGCAAGAAGCACTACTCCTGCGCACATGGATCATGCACCGCCATACTCACATTTGGACCAAAAGTAGATAACATCAACAATGAAGATGCACTAAGGTGTATTCAACTATTGACGGACGACGTGGCCACGCGTTCGTTCGTTGGAACGACGTACTCGAGCGGAGGTAGTGGGCCATGCTACGAGGAACCTGACGTGTGCATGATTTTACACTGCCGAAACAGTTGGGGTGGAATAGCACATTGGATCGCGAAACGAATTATAGGCAATAATACAGGAGAAATTAGCTCGTCTGAAACAGATCCTCTTCTTCCTTAATAATCATATATGTTCTTATCTGAACACTGTTCAACAATTGTAAAATGTTGGTTATACCAAGGTCATTCAGGAACTCGTGTCATTGCATAATACAATTAACGCCTGTTAAATTTCAATAGAACGAGATTCACACGAAGTACACTAGCGACAAAACTGAACAAAAGCATATTTTGACTTTGATGCTTATATCTTGTTCACCCGTAGCAATGATATGGTTATGTATCCATTGGTAACAAGCTCCTGATCGAAGATCTATAACATACCACAGTAATACCCAAATCGGACACTGCTGATTCATTTGGATGAAAAATCTACTACCGCTAATTATTTACTCAGCTTCGTCTGATGTGTCCTTGATGACGGTTGTGTTGCATGTTCATACATCTCATTTTTATTCTTAGTAGAGAGTAGTCCTGCGTTTGGCAATAGACAGCTGCCAGCCTGCGGGGTATGTTCCTGATAAGGTTCTGGCAAAACTCAAGAGGGTTCACATACCACTGCCCACTGATTCGTTCCCATAGTTCGTGACGGCTCTTGGGATACTCAGGGTAAGCTGCATGACGACGCTTCAGCCCAGCCCACATGTGCTTTTTAGGGTTAGGATCCGGCGACTGAGTAGGCCACATGAGTAGAGTTCCTCTTCCTCTGTTAAGTGCATTAACTCTAGATCATTAACAAAGAGTTCGTGTTTTCTCCTCGGGTGTTCTTGGGAAAGGTGCATGATCATGAAGGTGAGAACTTTCCAAACAACATGAGGACACTTACTCGTGCTCACTATAAAGTCCAGACATCTCTATTTGTGATTGTTTATGGCAGTTTTGCAAAACCTCGGCAACATGGCACAGGGAACAATGTGCGCTCCGCCCTCTGGTCCCCATCCAACCTTCAAATATGGTAGAGAACTTGTACACGCGTACACACAAAATACAGTGTCAATTGATTTAAAGTTGGTAAGGAGCGGATTACGCTGGGCTTTGGGCTAGTTTTGGATGCTGTGCACTGATGGTCAGCCCAACAAAATAAGAAATTGACTGGCCAAAGGGGCGCTGT
Source organism: Actinomortierella wolfii (assembly GCA_016098105.1). Taxonomy (NCBI): domain Eukaryota; kingdom Fungi; phylum Mortierellomycota; class Mortierellomycetes; order Mortierellales; family Mortierellaceae; genus Actinomortierella; species Actinomortierella wolfii. The sequence continues at coordinate 30,302 of JAAAIY010000113.1, forward strand.
GCGCGGTGGTGGTGCAGGTTGTTTTCCGCCCTTTCTTGTTCCTATATCCATAGGACTTCTCAAAGACAAGTTTGAAGAATACGTGATACAAGCGTAAACAAAAGCAAGGCGAATCGCGATTCTTCAGGCAAAGCAGTTCATCTTAACAGAGGAATGATTTTTCAGCCCATCAGACTTCTCTTGCCAAATCAGCATGTCGGTGCAGCATAGCGAAGCATGTTTCACTAGTACGGCACAGCAGTTCAGTATGCGAAATAGCAAATGATTCAATAGTAGAGTCGCTAGATATTGTATAACATATATCAATTCCTTAAAGCTTTTGTTAAATAAATAAATAAACTGTTGTTGCTTTCTGACCCATGCCATGATTCAGTGTTTTGATCCTGCGCAGGAAGTTAATGTATAACTTGTTGATTGTACCCACCAGCAGTTTTCAAAGGGGCTGAGTTTTGTTACATATAATTTGTAAACGTGTGATGTGCAGACTCATTTCAGTGGATGCCGTGTTTATGAAGCTAGTTACAGTTGTTGCGCCTCGAGACGAGCTGTTATCATGGGCTAGAAATTTAGCATGATTCGCCGTTGATAATCGCTGCCACGTTCAGCTCATTTCTAAGTAGTCGAAGAACACTAACTGCTGTGCATTTGAGATGGAAATTTCTTTTTAGTTCATCCATGATGATGTTGGCACTTTTTGGTCATCAGTAACACTGGGCTTGGGTTTAGTCATAGGTAGAATGATACCTTCTATGCATGTGAAAATACAAAGGTAAAACGTTGGTTTGGCCGGGGTACGACATGGAGGTATGAAGGTCATATTGCATAGTCGAGAAAGTGTTGGCTGTTATCGGGCATTTGTTCGTTTGTCCTATTGTGGATGCAAAAACATCATGGAGACTTACGAAACAGATCCAGCAACAAATGGCACTTGCAAATATGGCTTCGACTGCTCTGTTTATGGCAAAAGCAATATAAAAAGCATGACACCAAAGCAGATTACCCCTACAGTAATGCCCCTGTCATCATATCCCAAACACCTTCAAGATGGATTTCATTCTCTTTAGTACATACGCAAATACACCTGTTCGAGTCTTGAGATTTGTTCAGGAAAACAGACCTGAGGAAACTCAAGGAAGCCATTGTAGCGGATTTTCAAAGTCGAGGCGATCCCCCGATCTTCTGTGAGACCTCTCGGAATATCACAGTCATAGTTTTCGAATCACCTGACGAGAACTAGTATCGTTCTGCAAGAGCTGTGAGACATGCTTTTAATAGTAATTATATCTAATCTGATTGGTATGGTTGCAATGCTTGTAATGGGTTGCCCCCCCACTGACAAGACTGAACAGCCAGACACCAGCTACCGATACCAAATGGATTGCAATAGCGATTTCAATCTGGGTCAAATGTGTTGGACCAAGTACGGCTACTATTGTGATACAGATGGAAATATCCTATATCACATACAACAATGCCTGCAATCAATGGTGTGATTATGTCAGTACCTGCATCGGGCCCCCAACATGGTGCGGTACTTAAGGAGAGCTTGCCAGTAGACAGGATTACCGCGACCACCAAACATCCACCAAACATCTTCGACATTTGCTGTTTATAGTATGACTCGCATCTAAATAAAATCGCGACAAAAAACTCGACGTCCATTAAAAGTCCCTATCACCAGCTCTCATAAAAAACTTGACGGTTCATCCCATTTAGTTAAATTTTGTATTCCCACAAGCATGTCTCTGTTTCCCACATCCTCCTTTGTCACTCAAAGCAGCGATCATGGTCTAGTCTAGTAGACAAGTATTTTCAACAGTCAATTGCAGAGTACGCTTGAGGCGCTTGTGGACCTCAGAACCAATCGAAACACATTTTTTACTCTCACTATCTTCTTACCCTTCCCCTTTCCATTAGCCTTTTCTTCTTCACCTCCATACCTTCTCGATGCATTCTTCGGCAATGATTTGTAGTATGCTGCAATTGAACAAGAGTTATATTCCTCCCTAAGCAATGTTTTGAAATCTTTCGATGCCTTTTCCGCAGTATTCATATCAACCAATAGGTCGCCAGGGATGAAGCGAAGATCTGAAAGTACGGTTGTCTTGAACAGATACAGCCACGTAAAGCCGTGCTTTTCGCTAGGGTTGACCGCATTCCTTTCATTACGCCACGCAGCGAGTGTCGCTGCCTTCTTTCCTTCAGCCTAATAATTGAAGTCTCTCCTTAAACACCACTTATCCCACGCCTAGTAACTTTTTGTCTAACGCCAACTCTTAGAGTACCGAGATCTACATTGAGGTTCTCTGCGTTAGAATCATGAACGTGATGGAGCCGGTGGTGTCGATACCAAGTGGTAGTGGTCCAAACTATGATGGAGAAGCTGGACATTATATTTGTGCATGAGGCTCATAGAGTCTATTCATTTCTTTTCAGCTTCTCGTTTTAGAGATCACCACTCTTTTTTGGTTGCCTTTCGGGCCATGGCCATTCTTGGTGAGATCGATCCTCTCAATACATTTCGTCCTTCGTTTCTGTTGACAGACACTGGCACCTTATGAGATATCGTATGTGAATCAACTCACCCGTTCGGCGAGGCCTGACCAAGGCTTACCCACAGTTTACGCAAAATTACGACAAATTCTGCTGGTACTTACCAGAGAGGGTTTTTTTTGTCATGGAATGTAGCCATACACTAAACTGAAGCTAGGGAACCCAGCTTCCACTAGACTCGTTTCTTTGTGTGGCTAAATAAACTGCAATTTACTCTCTTCTCAGTTAAAAGGACTGACTGAGCCTCGGTGGCAGTGCAGCGGCGCAGTGACAGTGAAAAAAAATAAGGGGAAGGAAGGATTTCGATGGAACAGCCCAGACGTCGTGAATACACTAAATCCTACGAGTTCCACTACAGCCTACTGTCAATAGAAAAATGACAAGACGACATCCCCCCCATTACTTTGATATCATCTACACATATAAAAAATCGGGGTAAGTTGACTTTTATCGAATGAACTACATGAATAACTCCCACCTACGACTTTCAAAGATCACTTGATAATCCCCCCCTTTCCCTACAATGCGACTCTTTTCTTCATCTCTACCCCAACTTGTCATTTTGCTAGGAATCTGTTTCCTATTCGTTACTTCAACCACGGCAGTCCCAGGCGATGTTGACTCTGATGTTACTTTTCGTCCTCGTCTACGGTGCAAGTGCCAGCCACATCAACCTTGTTGGCCGTCTTCGAAGACATGGTCCGCCTTTAACGAGACCATAGGCGGACGTTTGATTGCCACTATTCCAGTTGCCCGTGAGTGCTTCCAACCGCACTATCATAAGCCAAGCTGTGACGAGATCAAGCGCAACTATTATTATGATGCTTGGAGACAGAGTCAACCAGGAGGAATGCAGATATCTACTTGGGAGACATTTCATGGCAATGGATGCTTGCTCAACCAGACTTCATCATGTGTACAAGGTGCTGTACCCCTCTACACCGTCAATGTATCATCTGTCGCTGATGTCCAGGCTGCAGTCCGTTTTGCCTCCAAGTACAATATCAGACTCGCTGTAAAGAACACTGGTCATGATTACCTTGGTCGCAGTACAGCTGCATCATCACTGAGCGTGTGGACCCACTTCCAGAAGAAGATCGCCATTGTCGAATCGTTTGTACCTGAAGGAGCGCCTGATGGCACTCAAGGCACTGACGCGGTCATCTTTGAGGCAGGAGTGCAATGGATCGACGCTTATGAAGAGGTAGCAAAACATGGCCGTATTGTAGTTGGTGGAATGGCTCCAACAGTTGGTACCTCTGGTGGCTACTGTCTCTCAGGCGGACATAGCGTCTTTTCTCCACGCCACGGACTCTGTGTCGACAATGTACTACAGTACAAGGTTGTCACGGCTGATGGCGAAGTGAGGATCACAAATACGTACCAGCACCAAGATCTGTTTTGGGCACTCCGAGGTGGAGGTCCTGGATTTGGTATTGTTGTAGAGGCTGTCTACCGCACTCATGAGGCACCAAAGCATCTCAACTCTGCAGTTGTGGTCATGGTATCGGACGACACCGACAAGATGCACAAAGTGATCAGCGACTACTACTCACGTACGATAAAGTGGATGAATGAAGATGGCTGGTCAGGTTATGTCATTATTGGTTCGAAGCACCTCGGTGCAGCTTTGTTCCTTCCCGATGGCAGTATCGAATCTGCCCATGCAAACCTCAAGCCATTTATTGACAATGCGCTCTCTATCGGTGTCGAGGTTGTCAATAACACCATCACTCAGTTCCCTTCGTTATACGCATTTCTCAAGCAAGATATCCCAGATGTCATTTCACGCGATGCTGGCTTCAATGCCATCATCGCGTCTCGACTTATTCCACGTTCGCTGTTAGAGTCGGATGAGGGAGTCGAGCGATTGACATCAACAATGCGCAGCGTACGGGAAGAGCTTATGGACAAGCCCGACAATTATATGGTCTTGATGGTAGCCGGTGGCCAGGTCGCCAAGGGCAACTCTCAAGAGACATCTGTTGTGCCTGCCTGGCGGCAAGCGCAGTTGTTCATCAACCACGGCATCAGTTGGTCCGATGATACGCCATATACTGAGCAGATCGAGCTCCAGCGAAAATTGACTAAAGCCAATGACGCTCTACGCAGAATCACACCTGGCTCGGGTACATATCAGAACGAAGCTGATCCGAACGAGCCCAACTTTCAACAGAGTTTCTTCGGTGCCAACTATCCGCGTCTTTACAAGATCAAACACCGGTATGACCCTCAAGGCCTCTTTGTCTGTCGTCGATGCGTCGGCAGTGATGACTGGAACAGCGACGGAACGTGTCCTCGGCGTCGTTAAATGACATGCCTGATATCATAAAGAGTTGATGTTACTTGTAGTTGGCATAGAGGATAGACTGCTCGTTACTTTTTTTCATTACACAATTCCATCAAGTAGACTGCCTTCAGTCAACATTGTGTTTCCGCTCCATCTGTCAGACTTCTGAATAGTGGCTAAGATGTCAGATATTCAAATGAATACACATGGATATGTATCGCGTGAGCGCTAGACAACCCCCACACTCCAAGGACACACCGAAAAAAACGATGCAATCAAAACGATTCATGCCAACTGATTCATCTCCTCTGCTCCGAAAACAACAGATCAATTGCGGATCATAAAACTGTAAAATGTAACGAAAAGGACGCGTGAAGGATTTGATCATATATTACAGCGGGGGATTAAAAGGTGTGAAAGAAACGACGTTCTATAGATATCAAGGTCTGATCAGCTTAGGCGCCACCGCTATTATATTTGATAAATGATAATTTTTGTTGTTTAGTCTTAATGAAGCTTCCCTCCAATTTCCCGTGTGATACAACTCCTTTTAGTACGATTCAGCAAAAAAAAGCATAAAGTCTCAACTTACACAAGGATGTTGTTGATGGGGATATGGATCAGCTTGACAACAAAGCCAATAACACCCATGACGAAGAAGCCCATCGAGATGGCGTAGGTGATTTGGAAGAATTCTAGATCAATAATATAGAGTTAGTCTCTGGGGTCTCGCTGAGAGTGGATCAGCCAATAGGTGGTAAAAATTAAAGATATGTGAAAGGCAAATCGTCGAGTAATATGGACCGTGGAGGAGAGAAAGCGACCATGCCACACAATAAAGGAATATGCGTCTCATCTGATGCCCCCCCCCCGCGTCAATCGTCCATTCTCATCTTGAGCGACTCATTTTGCCATCTTCCATCAGAATGGGTTCTGCCTCCTGCTCCTGTCGAGATGATAGAGTGACCATGGTAACCATCAACTATGTTCTGGCCGTATGAAAGCAAGCGAACTGTAGGATGCTTCCTAACACCGAGCGTGGGCAACTTGAAAAGGCTTGCACTTTTTTTGTGTGTCGACATAACCAAACAGTAGGTCGTGTCTCGGTTTTGTGAAGAGTGCATTGAAACGGTGAGATGGTAAGAGTGAGAGGCTGTATGAAATAGGGTACCTTTGCGATCGGGCTTTGTGCAGCGGTTGATGAAGGCAACGCCGTCCTTGAAGAACTGCTTGGGGCCCTCAACGGCGGTCTTGGCGAGATCAGCGTCCATTATAATGTGTGAGGGATGATGATGTGAACGGAAAGGTGATGAAAGAAGGAAAAGGAAAGCGCGAGGCTCTCTCCACTTCTATGCGCTTGGGAAAGGGCGAGAGAGGGTGTGCCGCGAGAGCCAGCATCAGGCACAAACCGACCAATGAAATGATACCAACCAACTCGATTGAAATTGGTTGGTTGCACCGACGTCTTGGAATGACATTTGACGGCATGTGCTGCGCTGGAGATGGCCCTCTCCGCTCCTCTTGGCGTCATCTTCACACACACACACACTCGCACTCAAACAGCGACCCAGAGGAACCAGTAGCTTGACCCCTGGCAGTGAACGCATCAACGACAAGCATTGCGACCAATCATCATCATTGAATCAGGCAGCACAGACATCCCTCTCATCTCACCGCATCATCTGCACCGTATCAACATCAGCATCCGCCCCATCGGGCCATCATCCCTACCACGATGACCGTCACACATAGGAAACGAGCCGCTGACGACAAGGATATTGGTAGGTTGAGCCAAAGTAACAGGCCTATCTGCAAGGACAGCGCGAAAAATAATGGACACGCGTTCCAAAGCATCTATTTCTTTTGCCGCCTGTCGCGAAAAAGGATGTTTTACGTGTTGTGAAAGCGAAGTAGAAGCAAAAATGAAACTTGCGTGCCATGGAAGCAGATCCCACCTTTGGGAGGGGATAGGAGGGATTTGAACCTTTCATCCTTCCCTCATCCCTCCCTCCTCCTTTCCCTTATTCTTCTATGGCCCCCATCATCCATTCCTGAGGGGCATATGTGCATTTATCGCGAAACGTGAGCTACACAAGACCCTTCCCTCCACAACGTTCGGACTCGTACTTCCCATGCCTTTCCTCTATTCCTTTCAATCCTGTCTCGTTCGTTGCAGCAAGGGCAAACATGGCCCTAAAATAGACCGGATCATTTCCTGCCAGCTCCCCCCTCCCCTCAGAAAGAAAAAGCTCGTTCCAGAAGGCTAACATGGCTCAACCCTTTTTTATTTGAATTATGGTTTCCTAGCCGAGTCGGGCGTTAAATACCATTGCGACCCATGCAGCCGAAACATTACCGACACAGTGCGGATACGATGCGCTGTGTGCACGGACTTTGACCTTTGCGTCACCTGCTTCTGCCACGGTATCGAAGTGGGCAAGCATAAAAACTGGCACGATTACCGAGTCATGGTACATACAAATCAAATCTCCCCTACTTTCTTTACTCCCATGCCTTGACCCTCCCTACTTCTTCCTCACCCCAATCCATGCTTTTTCTGCGTTATCTTGTTGTTACTGACTTTGCTATATGACCTCTTTATAACCAAACTAGGAACAACACTCGTTTCCTATATTTGAAGAAGACTGGGGTGCAGATGAAGAGCTCCTATTGATCGAAGGTGCCGAAATGTTTGGTATGGGCAATTGGCAGGATATTGCCGACCATGTCGGCTCCAAGACCAAGGAGGAATGCGAAGCCCACTACCTCAAAGTCTACGTCAACAGTGAAAATTGGCCTATGCCTGTAAGTTGCTCATATACATTTTTTAATTCCATTTGCAAACAACATCTCTTTTTTTTTCTTTTTCTTTCTTTTTTGAAGTGCGGAAGTAAATATATTGCAATCTAGTGCTTTCTAACAGTGAAACAACCTTCTTCCTTCACTTTTTGATTAAATAGGATATGAGTAAACATTATGACATGGATCCTGAATCTCAAGCGGCAAGGAAACGACAACGATTGGCTTCGGCTTCAAATCGTCCACCACCACCACCCAAGCAGACAAAGCCCATGCAGAGCGTGCCGGCCAATCATGAAATTGCGGGATACATGCCCGGTCGTCTTGAGTTTGAGACAGAATATGAAAACGAAGCTGAACAGGTCGTCAAGGATATGGTCTTTAGTGAGGAAGACTCACCTGAGGAAATTGGTAAGCTTTTTTTTGGGTTGTAGGTGACTACATTTCCCCTTGCTCTCTCGTTTCATACGCACTGACCTCATCTACAACAATACCAAACGTTGTTTTTTTTTTCTTTTTTTTCATCTTCAATGATGGTGAATAGATTTGAAACTGATGGTCCTCGAAATCTATAATGCCAAGTTGACGAAACGTGAAGAACGCCGGCGATTTATTTTGGAGCGAGGCTTTCTTGAATACAAGAAAAACCAGGCCATAGAGAAAAAGCGGCCGCCCAAGGAGCGTGAATTGATCAACAGTGTACGCGTCTATGCTCAACTGCAGACAAAAGAGGACCATGATAAGTTTGTTGAAGGTCTGCTTAAAGAAATGCATCTGCGAGACCGCATTGCAGAACTTCAAGAATTCCGCACCAATGGCCTGACTACTTTGGCAGCAGGCGAAGAATATCTTCGTGATAAGGCTAACCGGGTAAGTTATTTTATTTATTTCATTGCATGTTTGTTTTTTTCAATTCAATATGTATGTGCATCGCCATTTTATGTGTCTTGAAAGAATTTTTTTTTCTAAATCCGACCCTCTTCGTCGTACCTGGTTTTTTGTGTGTCATTCTTTTAGCAGGCAAGCATTCGCCACTTGATGTCGAGGGAGGGCGTACTGAGTGATCGACGACATGCCCGACCCCTGCCCCAGCGGTCGAACGCCGAAGACCTGTCATCACCTCGTGCTGCCTCTGCAGCTGCTAGTGGCAAACCTCAACCCCCTGTTCGCAAGCCAGGTAAAGGGAAAAAAAATACAAGAACAAAAAAAACAGCCTTTGCAGGGAAAATGGTCCAATTACATTGGAAAGGCTATCTAACAATATATGCTATTCAATCCCTTTCTTTTCTTGTTCTATTGGATATAGCCAATCCATTAAACATTCAGAACGCAGAAGGCATTCACCTGCTACTACCACCAGAACAAACGCTGTGCTCGCAGCTTCGTATCTTCCCAAAGTCTTACATGATTATCAAGGAACAGCTGATGAAGGAATATGCCCGCTTGGGCGGCCTGAAGCGGCGACAGGCCAGAGAGCTCATCAAGATCGATGTCAACAAAACTGGCAAGATTTACGACTTTTTCGTCGAGGCTGGCTGGATCAAGAATACCGATCCATAGCCCTGACACAACTAAAGATTCTTTTCCCTCTTTCCATCCCACTTACCCCCCTCCTCGCCTTTCCCTTTTCCCCCGCATCACTCCTGTCTGCACATAGTTTACCTAGCGTTATCCACCACTACCGCCATTTTTTTTCCTCTTCCGCTCCAACACCTTTTGTCTTAAAACGTACACACACTCGCTCTTTTGTCAGGCAAGGCGGAAACAACAACAAATGACAGGGACCTGTATTTCTATCATGTACTCTACCTTCCTTACCCTTTTGCCCCTTTCTTCTCACCATTTAACTTTTTTCTTTCCTTTTCTTTTTTCCCTTACCAAGCAAAATAAAGCAACGGTACTTTTTAACTAGCTTGTATTTGTTTCTTATTTAACAATCAGCAGACGGAAGTTGAAAATACCATTTCATCTGATTTCTCAGCTGCTAGTCTTTTTTTTCTTTACAGGAACTCACGAGGACGTTGACCAGCACCACCAGCCTGGTCAAAGACCAAACCAGCAATGCGGTAGGTGAGTTCATCGCACTCGGCCCGAGTGGCAGCCTCGGCGTACAGACGGGTGCAATCCTCAGTACCCGAAGGGCGAACAAATGCACGACCATCTCTAAACTTGCGAACGATGGCATCAATCTTGTCCTGGAGACCTGCCGGTGCAACAAGCTTGCGCTCAGCATCGGTTGTCTGGAAAATGGTGCGGTCCTGAACAAAGATCTTGACCAGTCGGTTTGGCAGATCGGTGTAAGCCTGGTCCCACACCTTGGCAGTCCATTGCCGCTGGATCAAAATCGCCTCAACCAACAACAGATCCGAGAACGCGTCGCCCACCGTCTGGTTGATCACCTCAGTCAGTGCCCGCAACGACCGGATAGCCTGAGCCTGTGCTGGGTTAGATCTATTAGAGGCACGGAACATTAACAAAAAAATGTTAGTTATGCTTATGCTGCTTCTTTTTGGTGTAACCGGGGAAAAAATACCCAGAGCTCGGAGCATAGTAAACATTACCCTTCCTCGCTAAAGAAGGTCTTGATAGCCGAAGGGCTGAAGAGGACAGTACCGTGTCCATTAGCCTCAAAATAGACACCGACATCGTACTTGAGAGCCTCGTGGTGCAGGTGCTTGACACCAGTGCAGGCAAATTTAACGGGAACGTTCTAATATTATCACAAGAAGAACAGGATGCAAAAGTATGTTAGCCCGTCTATATGTTCCTCTGACTTCTAGAGAATTAAGAAGGTGCCCCGATATTGTTGCGACAGTGGTTCAAACTTACCAAGGTCTCAGTAAGGTACTTGGTCGAGGCGCCGTTAGCATAGGCAGTCTGGACAACACCAACGCTGATACCCTCCAAGCCTGCGCTCTTCACGAGATCCATAATGTACATGGCAGCAAGACTGGCAATCTTGTCACCGTCGAGAAGACGGAACGTACCATCTGTAGTGATGCAGATAAGTCAAATTACAAAAATACATCAAGGCGTGAGTCGAAGCACTTTGATAGCGTCCACAGCAACTGCGAAACGAGCGGAGTATGATTTTGTTAGGTGGAACACATAAAAATAATGAACAAACCTTCATCGGCATAGTAGTAAACCAGACGATCGGCGTCGCCATCGAATGAAGCATATCGCTCGAGAGGGGTCAGCTTAAGGCCGACTGGAGCCTTCTGTTGAGTCTTGACATAGTCAGCACCAGCCTATTTTTGAGCAAGATTTTTTTGGTGAGCAAATCAGCCGTGGTTCCCGCTCCTCCTATTAAATACAATAGTTTGCATTCTGCCTCTTTTGTATTGTACGCAAACATACATCCAGGTTCAGCTTGGAAGCGTTGTTGATATCGTCATTGATAATATTGACTGGGAGAGTACCGTCAAGGTAAGGGAGGAACTCGAGGAACTTTGGTGCACCAACACCGTTGGCACAGTCAAGGGTTAGTGGAGCAGGGGTGGGCTTGCCCTCAATCAGGGTCTTGAAGGCTGCTGCCAGCTTCTTGTAGTAGCCCTCAGCTGTGGGCTCGCCATAAGCCTCGGGAGTGCCCTGAGTGTTGAGGCAGCGGGTAATATAGTGCAATTGAGGAGTGGTCAGAATACCGTAGTCGGTACCCTTGGCGCCAAAGACTTTGAATCCATCGTTGAGCGCCTTGACGAGTGACTCGCCGCTAGGGCGTGTATCGCGGGCGTAGGCAATGTGTGCGGGCTTGGTGAGATCGATGTTTTGAGCGGCGACAATGTGGTTGATGACTTCGAGCAACTTTTCGTTTGTTTCAGCATTGGCCAACTGTGTAGCGTAGGCTTCCCAAGCACCCTCCATCATCTCTCCCATGGGGTCAACAAGCTTGACACCATTGTCCTAATAAAAATAACCAAAAAGTCAAAATAAATAGCATGTGTGAGCATTCTGTTGATTAGGCGAGCAATACCAACAAAAGAACAAGCTCCATTTGCTGGTGGTAACAAGTGGCGACGCGATCCAAATATATCTTTCAGGAATGTACCTGAGCAGGGTTATGTGAGGCAGTGATCATACAACCGATGACCTTGCCGTCCAGCTTCTTAGAACGGAGGACAGCGGTAATACCAACGCGGAAAATGACCGAGTCGAGCAAGTCAGCCCTGAATGAAGGACAGAGAGGAACAAAAAAAAACGTTTAGGCTGTCGACCAATGATTCGTTGCACACGCATCACTTGTGGGAAGGGGGAGGTGTGACGCAGGAGTGGGGGGTGGGCAATGCTTGTTCGCGCCTCCATTCCTTTGGGGTACCCTGCTTGTAAAAAGGCTTGCCCCTTTATTCCCACCCTTTCTCACTCTCTTTCTCTCAGCGGCAAACGAGGTATGGGATCAAGGGGTGGTGAAGGAAAAAGGTACGAATGCGTAATCGAAATACCACCAGCCCCGTTTCCATAACGCCTGTGCTGACCCAGGTGCACGTCTGTTTGATCCATGGATATAAGAAAGTGGTGGTACAGGCGCGCTTCAAGGTGCTGCCAGCTCTCAGTCTCTCCGTGATTTGTGCAAGGTAGTGCTTGCTATTTGCTACTGGGAGCGCGTCAATGAGAGATGATGTTTGTGCAACGCTACCGTGTCGACGGAGGCTTTACAAGCACCTCTTTTTTTCCAGAGTTACTCTTGCCACGCCAGCCTTTTTGATCCCCTTCTACATCCTCGAGCCAGGTCACTCTTTGGCGACTAAGGGCTCAAGACTAGTGAACACGAAAAAATAACGTACTTCATGCGGAAGCCGGCGGTACCATAGGTAAAGTTCCTCTCTGGCTTGGGGTGGAGGTCAGAGAGGGCGTTGAGATTGTTGACATTGATGGTGGCCATTTCGGTAGAAGTGTGATGGGAAGAGTGAAGCATGATGAAAAGAAGGTGCGATGAGAAAATGTGTGCCCCGAATAAAAGGTATTTTTAATACCCCTTTCCCCTTTCTCCGCTCAAACCATTTGCAGTGTTCCCAGAGATTATTGTAATTTGAGACAATCAAAGTGGCAACTGAAATCGCAAATTTGATCCATCAACTTTGCTGGTTTTTTTTTGAAACCCCCTGCACTCACCGTGCTTTCCTTCGTCACAAAGAACCCTGACTTCATGAACACGATAGTATTCATCCAAAAGATTTAAAAGTGTGTCTAAAATGTATCCTGATCCAAGTCCAGCGGTGATTCTCCTTCATTTACGGCAATGGCTGAAGGACTATTGAGTTCCGACAAAGCTAAGCAACAACAGCCTTCCTCTAAAAAACAAGTCGAACACTGGCCATAATGTGAAATGGTGCGCTGTTGATGATTTTGAGTTTGTTGGCCCTGATGAATATCACATTTGTGTGGAAAAAAGTTTCAGATGTCATCTATGTTGCCTCGAGGTTGCATTCGCAAACACTCACTGTTTAAAACGTGCACCAAAGTTTATAGTAGGAAACACTGCACTTGCACACCATAGTTCATGATTATATATCATATACATACAGCTTTTATTATTCATACAGTAGATATAATGAAACACACAAGTATAATTAATGGACCGCGATGAACTCAAAGTCGTGGTCAAGGGAATCAGACTCGCCAGCTGGATTGACCTTGTCGGCAGTAGCTGCTGTGACTTGAACAGGTGCTGTTGCCTCCCTTGATTCAGTGGTCGTCACGTCGGCTACGGTTTCTTCTGGCTCGGTGACAGTGAAAGCATCATCACCTGCCTCCTCGTCGCCATCGTTAGCCTCTACATTGACATCAGTTTCCTGCTGCTGTTGCTGATGGCTCTCTTCAGGTTCTACGGGGGTATCGGTATTGGTGGTGCTCTCAGGCAGAGACTCAATCTCGGAAACATCGCCTGCCTCTGTAATGGTGCCAACTTCAGCATCTTCATGCTGTTGCTCCTCTTTTTCATCATCGTCATCTTCGGCCTTGGTATCGTTATTAGAGTCATCATCGGCTTGCTCGACCTCAGGAGTGGCCTCAACAGTTGCCGACTGCTCCTCTACCTCAACGGATGCAGATGACTCGGCCGACTTGACAGCCTCAGAGGACTCTGCTGACTCTGTGGAGGTGGCAACAGGGGTATCAGTAACAATATAAGGTACTGCAGGCTCGTCCGAAACGACGGATGCTTCCTCAAGAACGGCATTAGGGTTTGATGGAACATTAGCAAGAATCTCGACCTGCTCCTTCTCGACGGCGGGTGTTTCGGGTGCATCCTCGACAGTGGTAGCGAACGACCTCTTTCTGGCAGGCTGCTTGCCAGTGTTCTTAGCCTTGATCTTGTGGTTGTCAATGGTTTCAAGCAGGTCCTCACTCTTCTTGATCAGCTCCTTTCGGCGCTTGCGGATCGAAAGATCACCCTCGCTCTGGACAGAATCAATGCGAACCATAGTCTTGGTCACGTTCTCCTCCACCTGGGAGATCGTGTGTTGACTCTCCTTGATCTCTTGGACAATCACTTCCAGCTCTGAAGCCAGGCCATCAAGAATCGACTCAATCTCATTCAGCTCAGAGTGCTTCTCGAGGAGGGTAAGCTCTTGGTTGCGTTGACGCTCCTGGCGCTCACGAAGAATATCAGCAGCGCGAAGCTCTGGAGACGAGGCGGGGCTTCCAGAAGTGGATGATGCCGTAGTCTTCTTGGTTTCGGTGGCCTTGGGGGTTTCAATTGTCACCTTCTTGGCAGTCGCTTTAGATGAAGACGATGAAGATGATGATGGGGTTGCAGAAGAAGAAGTCGTTGATGCAGTCTTTTGAGAAGTGGGAGTTACAATCCTGGCACCGAGAATCGATTCCACAAATTCCTTGACCTCAGGATATGCCGCAAAGTAGCTGTGAAGCAGGTTGTCGTCGTCAGATTCGTATGAAGCGGAAGCTGCTGCAGCCTTGTTGCGCTGCTCAGCCTCCCTCTTCTTCTTTGCTTCTGCGGCAGCCTTGGCCTTTGCCTCAGCCTCAGCCTCAGCCTTAGCCTTAGCTTCCGCCTGAGCTTTAGCCTTTGCTGCAGCCTTAGCCTTAGCCTTAGCCTCGGCCTCAGCCTTTGCCTGAGCTTCCTTCTTTGCAGCCTGTTCGATGCGCTTCTTTTGCTCGTCTTCAGACTGTCGATGGACGCGCTTGCTTGATCGCTGTTCATGTGATCGATCCGTCGCACGTCGCTTGAGGTGAGGGAAGAAAAAGGCTTCGATGATATCCTCCAAAAGATCCTCAGCGTTGACAGCCCTGTCTTCCTCCTCCTCCGAAGACTCTGACTGAGAAAGCTCGCTCAACTCCTTCTGGCGCTTCAGTTCTTCTTCCTTCTGACGCTTCTTGGCCTCGGCGACTGCGCGAGCCTTTGCAGCCTCCTGGGCGGCAGCAGCCTGGCGACGACGGCGCTCAAGCTCCTGTTGCTCCTCCTCTTGTTGGAATGCGACTAGTTGACGGCGAACGATCTCCTCTATGGCTGCATGGCGCTCAGCCTCAGCACGTTGGCGGCGGCGGAGTTGTTCCTGTTGGATTTGGTGTTGACGGATGCGACGCTGCTGCTCTGCCTCATACTCGGCGATGGCCTGTGCACGAAGGATCTCGAGTTGGCGCTGTCGCTGCTGTTCTGCAAGAAGTAGCTGCTGCTGAAGGCGGCGGCGACGTTCCTCCTGCTCACGCTCACGCTGGAGCTGCAGCTGACGAGCACGGCGCTCTTGCTGCTTGCGAGCCAAGGCCTGTCTCAGCAGACGCTCCTCTTCATCAGACTCGTCAAAGTCGACTGTGGGGAAAAACGAGCTCAGCATGTTGAAGGGATCCAGTTGCTGCTGATGGGAGTACTGTTGGTAGTAAGGATAGTGCCGAGTGTGGTGGGCACGATGGGATCGGGTAGGGGCCATGGTAGGATCGATGAAAGCGAACATGGCGCAAGCTGAGTGTGGATAAAGGTGTGGGTGTTTTATGAAGCCTGGCAAAAGAATAGTAGGATTCACAAATGTTGGGAGTGTTGTTGAATACTATAGCGGTTGTGTTTTTGGAGAAAGAAAAAGGGGTGATGTGGGGTAAAGAGAAACGAGCCAGACGTTTTTATACATAGTACGGAGGAGTAAACGCGTAATATGCAAGCTGACGAATCTCTGGGCTGCGGCCAGAAGCTATGAGATATATTCGTAATGCAAAAGAATGAGGTATGACGCTTTTGTTCCTTCCAAATTTGTAAGACAAAACCGTCTCACCAAAAACTTCGTTTTGTGCCTGGAATCTTCGAGATCAAAGCGCAGTGGCTTGTCCCTCCAAAATTATTTTTTGCCAAACAACACGCAAGTGTCACAAAAAAAGGTATAAAAGCAAGGCCTCTCTGGGAACGGTTTTGTTTCTTTCTCAGCCTCATAGCTTATCACTACGTAGGTGTCTTCACGACCTTCAGCAGTAAATTGTGTGGCAAGACCGCGCGCCCTTCATCTTCCCTCGCCCTCCTCAGTCGCCATATCCTGCTTATTACTCTCTTCACGGGGAGAAACGGTTAGGTAGGCGTGCTGTTGGTCCCAGAGGTGAAGGAGTTGTGGTGTGCCCCTGCAGCAGATCGACTTTGAGGAATTCGAGGTTAAAACCATGGCCTTGAATCGCCCATTGCACTGTCGGTTTGAAGTGGGGGTAAAACTCTTCATTTACAAATCTCAAAGACAATGAATTACATTTGGATCATTCTGATCAACCATGTCAAACATTGAAAAAGTCAATAATGATCATGTTGATCTGTGATCTGTGACAAAAAAAAAATCGGTGTTACTACTACTACTGTCCTATCATGTGGTCACTTTCTTCACAGGTCTATTGTTATACTGATTGGATCATGCGAAATCAATTCGATAAATCCAATATGCCCTTGCTTTTTGGGTGGATCAAAAGATGGTGTTGTTCTTCAAATATTGCCAATAAGCAAATGCTGAAAATGAGAAATAAAAAATTTTTTTTCTTCCAGCTGACCTTGTGCTACATGTTGACATATCCATTTGGTCCTGCTGCACATCAGCCCTGCTGCTGTTGATGCTGCCTGGGCGCACAAGTTTAGCTTTTTCTCGAGTGTGGGACGAACGGACTAGAATGTCTGTTTGCCTTTTGCCCTCTAAAGGGAAGGGATGGGTGAGGAGGGCTCCTATTTCATACAATTGAATGGCTTACTGAACCAAAGCCATTACTTTCTGTTGTGCTCCTGGGGCTGAGGTTACTTTAAAAAGGACAATCAGCGCTATAAAAAAAAGCTGACACCCACATGGCTCAAGGTTTAGCCAAAATCAAATGAACAGCTGCTAGACAGCTGATGGGGCGCCGCTCAAAATGTACCCACAATGAAGTAAGGCTTCCCTGAAGTGTCATTCGCCCCAAAACAATTCTGTTTTGAGTTGGTGGGAACACAAACCCCTTCCTGGGAGGAGTGTGTGGAGAAAAAAAAGAAAAATATATGATGACCTGATGTACGTTCTTGTGTTTATTTGACTTTTTGTTGTTGCTGCTCCTGCTCTGCGGTATCATATTCATATACAGCTGGAATTTAAACAAGAGCGCTTGATAGAAGTACGGATATCAATACCCGAGGTGCTACAAAGACAAAATAATCGAAAAAAGCATGCTGACAAAGAAGAAACTGCAGTATCAAGAAATAAAAGAGACTGAGACACTCTCTTACACTTCTTGGCGTCAGATGGTAATAGATTTCTTGTATGTAGAGCTGGGGGCGAGTGTAAGAGTTGTTGAGTGCCACCAGAATGCCCTAGGCATATCAGGAGACGTGGAGAAGTATGTATGAGCAGTACGCGGATCGTGGCATCATGACTCGCCTGATGTTGAAATGTAGGTGTAGAAGCAACACTTGGCTGAGCATGCGCTTCTGGGCAAAGCCAAGAAGACTCACACTACCTTCAGTACACACAAAGACGATCAAAATTGGAACCCTTGCTGTATCTCAGTAGCCGATTACGGCTATGAATGGCTTGTGGGGAAGTATGGGGTACGGAAGGGGAGGGGGAGAGACAGGTAGCATGGGGCAAAGAAGCGGTCTGTCAGCTGCGATGACCAGTCGCAGGCGCTCCGTAGAACCCCAACGTACAATGAAATTTTTTTGGGACTGACTTTTTTGGCGATGTTGGGTGGGTGACCGTCAGGTCAGACCGACAGTAAGTTCCTGAGCTGACCTTCTTTTTGAACGGACTTTTTTTTTTGAGTTGCATGGTCGAAGACTGCAATCACCTACCTTTGCCAAGTGGAACCCTCTTTTTTCTTGTTTCTTTCCCTTAGCTTTATATTTCATGTTTGCTCTTCTTCCTCTAGCTCATTCATTCTATTTGCATTAACCTTTTCCATTCTACCTCATCCATTGTGCGATTTGGTTGAACTTCGCTCGAAAACATATCCACCCTCTCACCCACAACTGCCCTTTCAAAACTTCCAACCCGCCCCACGTTCCTGTTTGCCTTGACCTAAGTTTCTTTGTCCAACGCTCATTTTTTTTCCTTTATTCTGTTTCTTCTTACTATCACGATCTTTTACCTGTCGACTCTGCACCTCGCCTCACCCTTCTTCACGTTAGACCCTACTTTCCCTTCCCAACCCTTTTTCCCTTCCCCACATCCCACATTTTCTTTATCACAAACGGCATGTCAGCCAACACAGCCAACGCCAGATCCACCAACGGTGGTACTGTATCGTCTAGCAACGCCCATCACCGCCCAAGTACCTCTTCAAACGGCTCTGCTGCAAGCAATGGTGCTCTTTCATCGTCGGCTTCGCCAACTCTGATCCGTATCTCGCCCCAAGGATTTCAGTTCACAGGTAAACGATCTATCAAACAAAAAAAATCTGATGATCACTTATTATATTATATAGAAGACAACATATACACAAACACACAACAACAAAATACGTGGGCGGAATGCGTTAAGCTACGTAGGATGAAAAAAGGAGAACATGCAAAAAAAATAAGGAGGATAGAAGACTTGCGCAACAGACTGGGTCACTTCGACACAGGCACAAGGAGTTCTAGCTTACCAATGCACTTTGTGTCTTACATGAGTCGGTTCGTGCGCGCGAAAAAGCGCACCCATCACATCACACATGCCCAAGCGGAAAGAGATGGGAGAAAGGAAAGCAGCATGCCACTCTCCATAGCACAACCACCACCTATCAGTCCACTTTTGTAAACATTCCTACACACGCACAAACACTTCCCGTCCTTCCGAGATCACTTTAGACATATCCTCTCCTCAAGGGTGGCACTGCAGAGCGTGGAGAAACTACTGAAAGAGGGAGGGGAGGGGGTGTGTGGGAGAACCGAGAACGATGGTAAGAATCCAGATCCCTCGTTCCTCCCACCTACAGATGAACTTGGATGTTTAAGCGTGCATGAATGTCCTTGTTTGTTTCTAGTGTCAGTGCGCGTGTTGCTGCCCTGATCACACACATAATCCGCTTTCACTTCACGCACCATTGCGCTTTCTCCCTATTCGTCCCCTGCTGTCCTTCCATCATGCCCAATCCTCCGGATAGGAAACTCTTTTTTTTTCATGGTGCCGGAAAACGTGTTGGAGAAGGTTATTGATGACATGTTCTCGTTTACACAGTTGGGATTGGCTATGTGTAAATTCTTTTGTACACTGCAAGGAGAGTGTTTGCAAGGACCACGTTGGGCCTAACAGCCTCATAGCGTCATAGATTTGTGAAAGGAGATATAGGCAGGAGGATTATGGTTCGACAACAGGAGATAGAAGACAGCGAAGTAGCGGAGAAAGTAAGGGGGGGCCTGTGTGCAGGTCTTCACGCACGAGAATTAGGCGGGTGTCAATGACGAAAAAGCAGAGTCAGAAAGAAACAAGGGGGGAAAAGATGGAACAACAGCCTTTGCAGCGGCAAAGTGGTAGCGCATGGCCATAAACAAGATGATTCATTGGATACTATTGTCTTGTTGCATTATATCCACATATTCTTTACTCTAGTCACAGTCGTACTATCTGTAATTCGTTACTTACATCTCTAACATTCAAACATGATTCCACCTACATTGTTGTTGTTGCTTTTCGATAGCTTCAAAGCACTCATCTGGTCAAGTTTCAAAGTTACGGATGAAGAACTTGTGGTCGACGCCTGTTGGCTACAAGTTCAAGACGAATGCTCCGCTTCGCTACTCTGTCAAGCCTGTTCTTGGCGTGATGGCTCCTGGTCAAACTATTGAAGTCTTTGGTAAGTCTTACAGTCTGAAAATGGCCAACAAAGCGATTGGAAGCATGTGCAAAACAAAGAAACTTGTCAAATATTCACTTGGCCTTGGTCTGACTAACATTTTGTTTCTGTTTTTTTTCCTGTCGGGGAAAAATAGTCCGCTGTGAAAGCTGGGTCAATCCTCAAGACCGCTTCTTGCTGCAGAGTGTAGCCCTCAGCGAAGCCGAGAGTGAAAAGATTGATTCCGTTTCGGTAAGTACATTTATGAAATGGCGCACCCCGTGCAGATATTCCGGTCAATATCGTATGAATAATCTTAAATGTCTACCCACCGCCCCCTCCACAGCTGTCTACCTTTTTTTTTTCCATGCTCTCTCACATTCATAGTGGGTCCAACTCGCATTTCACGAAAACTAATCGATCATATCTAATCGAATCAAATCCCTCCCTTTTTCTTTTTTAGTGGCGCGCACTCGATGTTCATCGCATTGTTGAGACATATATCCAATGCTCTTCTGCGTCGTCTTTGACTCTTAAGGACCAACATGACGATAACTCGTCGGTCTCGTCGAGAACCTCCATGTCTTCGACACGGTCCTCTGTCTCTAGCCGCTTATCATCCTCGCCTGGCCACACGCGCTCTACGACCACCACAACCTCTACGACATCTCAAAAACAACAGTCTCTCCGCAAGGGATCGCCTACATCTTCCACGCCACCAGGTTCCTATCCAACCCTCTTTGGCGCCGACAAGAAGGGTGGCCGCCCTACAGCGACAAGAGCTAGCGCCACCACCAATGGCTCCAGCAACTCTTCACATTCGCTGTGGGCATCGCTCAGCGATTTCCGTCAGAGCTTGAAGACCCTCCGAACATTCTTGGCCGTTCGCCAGTACACCAAGCTGCAAGTCGTGACCGTCTCTGTGATCTGTTTGCTTCTGGGCCTGTTATTGCCATTCGAGAGACTGTTCGTCATGGTCAGTAACGAGCCAAAACTTGTTCGTCATCACAACCATGGCGCCGCCACTGCTAGTCATGTCTTGCCACTCGCTTCTGCGGCCCCAATCGTGACTTATCAAGGACAGGACACCAAACACCCCAAGAATACCGGGACTACTACCATCTTGGCTGTAGTCGAGAGGAGGAAAGAAGTCCAGAAGGTCGATACTACTGCTGCTGCTGATACTACTGCTGATACTACAGTTGCGGCCGCGGCTGAAGCCAAGGCTGTTGTGATGCCACCATCATCGGCAGTTATCCTTGTGGATCCCAGTTCTACAGAATCGTTGAATATCCCTATTCAACAAGAGCCCGAAGGATCCGTGTAAACTCTCATTTCTACTTCTCTTTTTTGGTCTTTGCGCTCCTTTGGTTACCATTACATGTTTTTACTGGCAGTCTTTTTTTTTCTTTCTCAGCGTGAAAAGTTAGACCTTTCCCAACTGTATCATAGTCGTATTCTTATATTTTCTCAAAGAAAAAGCTTAATTGAATCTGCATGAAAACATGGGTGTGAAGTGTATTACAATTTGTTGGGGATGAAATGGATGAACGCGGTTAAGAGTAGTAAGACAAAAAACGAGTAGAAACGACAAACGCTATCCTGTACGAATATAAGTGCCATTTTAATTGGAGAGGAATATATTGTTGCAAATTGTAAAACGCGTGTGTGTGTGTTTTTATATGATAATTATTTCTTATTTTTTTTCTTCTTTCAGCTAATTTACATGTCATCGCCAATCTTGGGGGCAAGGTAGTATCGGATATAGCCAGCCTCCATCTTGTACTCGACCAAGAGTGGAACCTCGCTCGACATGGACAAGGTGACGCGAGGCGAGAGTGGGGTGGCCTTGGTGAAGTTGTTGAGGTACTTGAGCGAGAAGTTGAGCGAGACGTTGCGCTGAAGCTCAATCAGTGTTGACTCATCCTCCTTGTCGACATTGGCAGACTGCTTCAGTGTCACAGCACCGTTGCCGAGCTCACCCTTGGCAGCAAACTTGATGCCCTCCTTTGTCACATCAATCTGCACGGAATCCGAAAGCACCTGCAGATCACGGCAGATGCGTGCAAACTCGGCCGACGACATGGACACAACAGCGTCATATGTGGTGTCAGGGATACCCAGGTGCTCGCTATCAATGTCCATCAACTTGAGCTCGTACTCCGAGATCCTGTCATTGTCTAATATAGGCCACAAAAAAAAGGCGTGAAAGGACAAGTTGTTAGATAGACTGAAAAATCCGCCAAATTCTAGAGAAAAAAAATAATGAAGAAAGCACGCGAACATACCAGGGTTCTCAAAGGTCAGGCTCAGGGTATCGTTGGAGCTGTCAGCCTTGAGTGTGACAATATCCTCGTTGCCAGCAGAGCGGAGCACCTTGCTGAGCGAGACCAAGTTGACACCGAGAGCCAGGGTGCGATCGCAGCGGTAGGGCTCGAAACCCTCCTGACGCAGCAGCAAAGCAACCAGGGCGACGTGCGAGTTGTCCATGGCCTGCAGGGCAATACCGTTATCGCTGCAGTCAAAGTTGGCATCTGTGATCAGCTCCTTGACAGCCTCAAGGATCTATCATAAAAATTGATAAACAATCAACAGTCGGTGATCAGTCTCTGAAAGAGAAAAAGGATAAAGTCTCGACTGATAAAGCAAGAGAGAACACTGGTTCGAGTAGAGGCACATAATGCCTACACTCCTTTTCGTGTTGTTCCACGGTACTAATGTCTATAACATCGCTTTTTGCCATTCACCAGCATGCCAACCAAGGGCGAACCAGGAGTGAGTGTTGACATTCGCTCCAGATTCCAATCTCGATAACACAAGATGCACAAGGGCGTAAACCCCTCGAATGTCGACATTTTGCCACTGAAGTTGCCACTGAGGTTGATGAGAGTAGAATCCACGTCCTGTCATGGGCCATGGGTAAGGTGGAACACTCTGATAGATACCTTCTTGAGAAGAGCAGCAGTCTGAAGGCGGGCCTCAAGCATGGTGAAGGTATATGAGCTGTGTGGTGGATGGGAGGAGGGTCAAACGAAGTGTGAGGAGAAAGAACGAAAAGAAAGAGAAATAAGAGGGCCCAGGGCAAGGACTGGCGTTGTTTGAGGACACGCGCGTCGTTATTTTGTTGCGAAAACAAAAACAGACAGGCAATTTAGGACTGTCAACTTTTTTTTTTCTCCTTTCAGTCCTGTTGCGAGATTTAGTGGCTTGGGTGATAACCTGCATGTAGAAGCGCGCGAGGCGTGGCATTTTGTAGCACACATTCTCTTTCTACACCTTGTGCAAGTATGACACTCCTGCACAAGGTGTTCGCAACACGCAGAGGAAAATACGTATTGAGAGAGAGAATTCTCTGATCTATCTATGGAGTGTTATACCTGCATAAGCCCCAAAGAAAAGCCTTATCCAGTCCCACCACCAAGTTCGCGTCACTATTGGTAAAGCATGTTCTACAGCTACCAATGGTATATTGGTCATCCTCTTTTCTTCTACAATAAAACTACAAGTATCACTACATC
This sequence comes from Actinomortierella wolfii, assembly GCA_016098105.1. Classification (NCBI taxonomy): domain Eukaryota; kingdom Fungi; phylum Mortierellomycota; class Mortierellomycetes; order Mortierellales; family Mortierellaceae; genus Actinomortierella; species Actinomortierella wolfii. The sequence continues at coordinate 53,654 of JAAAIY010000113.1, forward strand.
TGCGCTTCTTCATCCGTTTCGTACTCTTCGTCGGAGGACGGCTTCTTACGGCCAAAAATGGTGCTTCGCATCCTTGCCCCCAATCCGCTGGTGCGATGGCGTCGAATCCTCGGTGGTGACAGGGCTGCATCTCCTCCTCCACCATCCGCCGACATTGGTAATGTTGTCAACGACCTGGCCAAACCTCGAGTTCCGTGGCCAAGACTACTCTCGTCATCAATATCAACCAAACGACTGTCAAAATCACGACGGTTGTAAAACTTGCCGCGTGCTTCAACGTCGTCGTGCGTTTCTGGCGATAGATCTGCCTCGTTGAATCCAGTCTCTGCAATCGCGGCATCCAAGTAATCGCTCGTCCGCGATACCTCAAATAGTCCTTGCTGGTCACCAGTGGCACCATAGATGGGTTGAGATTGCGAATAAGTACTGCTTGGCTTACGAGACACCTGCTCGGAGAATGTTGAAACTGGTAAGCTCGTTGTCCGAGGTGGCAAGCCTGAGGCGCTACTGAATGTGGATCCTCGACGATCAGCGTTCGCAGCAAACGGTGATGCCAAGTCTCCATCATCCACAACACTGCCCGGCCGGCTGCCTGCTGTGTTGAGGTCTTCACGCCTGCGATTGCGCTCGTAGTCCTCTTCGTCTTCCTCATCTGAATCTCCACGGACCCGAATATGGAACGGGAGAGGAATATCCTTAATAGCGCGGAACTGGCCGACATTATTGATGTGTTCATTCTCCAGGCGGAAGAAATTCCACACCCAGCGACGTAGCATCTCTAACAATGCCAAGGAGAACGACAGGATATAGACGTCGATGTGCTTCAAAAACAGGCGTGATACCCATGAGAACCGGCCGACAAAGTCAAAAACGATTGCTGCGTAGTACACCCACGTGTGTGGGTAGACTAGTTCCTGTCGCAAAAAAGGACGACCAACTGCGGCTCCACCATGCTTGCCAAACTGGAAGAGGCCCCAGTCCATGTAAACGTCCCAAGTGAAGGTATACACGCTAGTCAGGAAAGAGCAAAGAATCCACATGGCCTTCAACTCCAGGCTACCATAATGGCGGTACGAAAAGTACACAAACAGGTTGATCAGCGATGTGAAATATTTGCCGGCATTGAGCAGGTGGGGAAACCACTCAAGCGTATCACGATAACGTCGGAGACATTGCAAGAAACGGAACCATGGTGGCAAGGCTGTCAAGAAGGGCGTGATCCACATATGGCTTGTCTGACATTGTACGCCTACATATTTTTTTCAATAATGCATGAATAATATGTTGTGAGTCATTTTAGAAGACAAAGAAAACATTTTTGACGTTAAGAATGAGATGGGAGAGCATGCGGGCTGCATCGATTCAAAGTATCTTACCAAGATCCTCCCATTCGTGAGTATAAGCACACATGGCAAATTCGAGTTGCTCGATTGAGTACGAAAGTGAGTTCAGTTCATCGGCGAGAAAGAAATCTCGAAACTCGACTCGAAAGTAACCGCTTGCCAAGATGCGCCCCATACTTGCGATGAACCATCGGCGCGACGTAAAATGGAAAACAGGCAGCGGGAAAAATAAGATGAACAGGGCGATACACATGAAGATCAGCGGCCAGTAAGCTGTGGCCACATGTTGGGTATATTTGGTGCCAAAATCGAGATACACTGCCAGGGTGAGCAGTAACATGAAAAATATAGGAAGCTTGAAAAGGAGGGAAAAAAAATGGCGCATGAGGCAAAAGCAATAGTGAAAATCTCAGGTTGTGAGTGACCAGCCATTACAGTACCAGATTGCGACACAGACCATTCGTCTCCAGCACCACAGAAGCATTGCAGTTACCTCAAAGTATTCGTGAAAATCTAGGTTGTCACGCGGGTCAAATTCGAAAATAAACTTGTAGTTGATACGCGACTTTGTCCAGACGTACATATTGATGCCAAACAGGCACGCGAAGAGAATGGTGATGAAAAGACCACCATATACGAGCAAGAGACTATTCCATATCGGTATTTCTCGCTCCGTCTCCTCTGAAAAAGCAGATTGGACAGCCTGCACCATTAATGGAGCAACTAGTCCCATATAAATTCCTATCCTCAGCATGACGTTATGGTGCGTCTATGATTTCAAATGGTAAGATCCAGCTCATGCGTTAGTTGACATGCCAAAGTATCCTGTAGCAAGCATCCTTGGGTTCTCATTATATGCTATTGGATTGACGTACTTGATTCTTCGAGTCAGGAATCCTTAGTTTAGCCATGCCTCGCCGGCGATGGCCCTTCTCAAACGCGTCAATGAACACCTCCTCCGTCTCCGCAATCAAGTCTGCCAAGATTGTCGATGAAATAAAGTATGAAGGCTCGATTTTCGTATTCATATATGTCTTGGAAGCGCGCCAGCCGGCGGTTTTGTCAAACTTTTTGAGGATTTTGGCAAACCCAGTATGATTGAGCACTTTGTAGTTCTTGAGCATCTCCAAGCTGCGATAGTACTCGTACAGGGCAGCTTTGATTCTCGTACGCGCAACTTTGTGGTTCAAATGTTGGCGACGATTCTCGCGCTCAAGCTCGATGAGGTGTGCCTGCAACGCTTCTTGGTCCACATCGGGCGAAAAGTGCTCTGTATGGTGCGTTCCATCAGGGCCATAATGTGGAGCGCGACGAAGAAGGCCTTTTCTTCCAAGTGTGCCCATGGGCAATACACCCGTTACTGTTGGTGGAGGGGTTGTCGCCTGAATGTCATGGCTCGGTCGGAGGACGATATTTTCTGTTTTTGGGGTGTCTAGACGGATCAGATTATCGATGCCTGTCCGGACCTTTGACCACTCATTCAGGTACCATCCTTGTTCAGCCTCGGCTTTTGCCTTTTCACAAGTAATAATTAAGGTTACCAGTTAATACACATTTTCCTGTTCAAATAGCCATATCATACACACAAACACGGTTTCGAGAAAGGCATTCGTAAAGACCATACCACTTTTTGATCATGTCGCCGCTTCCATTCATCAGCAACCAAAATTTGTTGCTTGATGACCTTGAGTTTGGTAACAGCAGCCTCTTCCTTTTCTGTATTTCCGCAAATAGATGCAAAGAGTCACCGCCATCATCAAAAAAGGAAAAGGAGTAGGGGTTATTACTGCCACTTGAGGCATTCTCAACTTTGGGCGGAATCAAAAAAAAGCCCATGGATAGTAAGATTTGACAAAAATGTATCTTACCTCGATAAAAGTCGTTGACCATTTTGAGTTGATCATCCAAAAAGTCAAAGAAGACTCTTTCCTCAGGGATTAGTCGGTCGTAAATGTCATGAATAGTTTGTCCTTCGTGCACTAGCAACCCCATCCATCCCAAACAAACAAGCAATGAGTGTTAGTATTGGTTGTGCAACAGAGGAGCGGAAATACAGAGATGAAAATCTGGACACACACAACGACAATCACTGTAGCACCCTCTCCCTCAAGCTTTGTAACTGAATCAGATACTCACGGGTAATTTCTCGGGGTTTGAGAGCATAGAGGTCGGGCTGCACCATTGTTAACCTCCGTGAGAGACTCCTAAGCATCTGGGAACCCTGTGATAGTGCTGCCTGGCCAAACTGAGACCCCGCCCTCAAGAGACGAGGCCGCTCCTGGGGTTTAAACTCAATCGAGGCTTCATGAGCAGTGGTGCTTTGGGGGGTCAAGTCTTGGTAGCTATCACCACTCTTTGCGTCAGAGGTTGGCACGAGGGTGGAGGAAAGGTTACTCGCTGTTAGGCCAGGCTGCTGCTGCACCTGCTCTTGCCCTCCAGCGGATGGAGTGATATTATTGAAGGAGGAGTAGCTCCGGACAAGACTTTGTTGGTGCTGCATGATAGGGGTAGTTGGGCTAATCTCCGGTGGAGATGACACCTGAGGGCTGACTGTCACAACTTTGAGTGGAGGACGCTTAGCACTTGAAGTTGAACCTTGGCGCTTGAGATCACCCGAAGGAGAGGGTCCATAAGCGGTCAGGGTTGCAACCGACTCGAGGTCGGTGGTCCCGAGGCCATTGACGAGCTCTTGAGCCTCCTCATCAAGGGCCTTCTCGATAGCCTTGAGGAGCTTTTTGCCTTGCTTATAGTTGATATAGGCCTTTCGCCATTCGGGAACTATCTCATCCTGGAGGCACTTTGCGAACTTCATGGGTGTATTGTGAGGATAAGAATCGAATAAGAGGTTTTGAGTGGACGTGGATGAGATGAGAGTGGGAGTATCGAGTCAATAGTAAAAAGAACAAGAATGGACGCAGAGAGGAGCCAACGGAAGAAAGTAGACAAGAGAGGGGATCTTATTTCATGGCAGATCTGATGCATAAAAAGCGAAGGAAGGCGAGGGAGAGTAGAAGATAAGGTGAAAGAAAAAAAGGGGAGGGAAGAGGATGAGGCTGGCTTGGCTGGGCAGGGCTGGCTGGTCGCGTGAGTACCAAAAAGGTAATCGTTCCTTCAGACCGCGGGGTATAAGAGAGAGGAGTGATTACTGTCCAATGGCAATGAGAAAGGGAGGAATGGACAAAGAGAAATGGCAAATGTTAAATGGCCTCTCCCCTTGACCACTAGTGGCAGTGGGGGCTGAGCGTCGTCTTTTTTTTTTCAAAATAATAGCGGAGAGTGGGTCAGCAATAGCCAAAGGAACCCTGTGTAACACCTCCAGAAGCACGTGTAGAGCCTTTGGCTGCCTCAATGGGTCGCCACCAATGAGCTACCACTTGCTTACAATTGCATAGGTGGAGGTGCAAGGATTACGTCGAATGTGGAGGAGACAGAGGTGCTCCTGGACCTGCATAAGCGTGAGGCGCAGAGTCTGAATTTGCCACATCCACACACTAGTGCTTCACTTGGTTCCATGCTAGTTTGCTATAGTTAGGGGGGAAAAAGGAGAACGTAAGGAGAACGTAGCAAGGAGGGGGCCATGCGCCAGTGCCTGAACAATGGCCAAAAAAAGTAGACCACGCGACTCATTCCGTCGCTGGCATACATGCTGTGACTCTATACTGACCTCCCTCACTCCTCCAAACCTGGGCATGTTAGCCTATGCCTACACTCGCGACTAAAGTGTCTTGCTAGACTGAGCCTCGGCTACCTTATTCAGTAAAGTGCTGCTTGTTTGAAGTACCAGAGGATTAAAAACAAAGGTGAGACGTAGAGAAAACAGTATGACGACAGGCACCATTAGTGTCTGGTTCTGCACTGAAATCTTCCTACCTACCCACTTCTTCACCCCAGTCTTTTTGTTGTCTGCTCCTCTCGTTCTCTAATTCAACATTGCATTCACTTGACTCGCCTCATTTGTTCTCCCTCCAACAATTCATACACCTGCATTTCACAGCCGCTAGCTTGCGAATTTATCCAGAGCAAAGAATATCCAGTTTAACTCATATAAACGTAAACATATGGGTGTCAAGTGGGAGGCCCTGAAACGGTGGTTCTTCCAACGGTACAAGCTGACTCGCCAGAGCATCCTAGTCACGCTTGGTGTCGTGGTCATATTCGGCCTGACAATGTACTTCATGGTAAAGCCATTTTATTACGACATTTATTTTCGGAAGCGAGGGGTTGATTCTGCGTGTTTTTCTCACCCCTACAACCGCAATTCTTGTCATGGAAGGGAAAAGGAGGAGAAAAAAAACGCAAGACAGGACAGATAGGGAATATTGGGTCGGCCGACCGTTTACTGACACTGCAGTCCAATGTCATTATGCATTTTTTTTTCTTTTTTTGGTGTTGTAGAATGTCATGGCCAATGTGGCCTCGTCTCTGTCGCCCGACAATACAGAAACGCCAAAGCTGACTGATCGTATGTTTGAGGTGATTCCGTCCATCCAGCTCCTGTGGCTGACAGATCTGGCCGACGCTATCATGTTTGTGCCTACAATGTTGCTCATCCTCACCCATTACCGACCCTTATACCTGTTGTGCAAGGTGCTATTGACATGGGCACTCTGCAACGTCATGCGCATCACTACTGTCGCCATCACCTCTTTTCCTGATCCACGCGACGGCTGCATGCACCAGCTAAGCGAGTTTTTCACCACGTTTACTCTACACAGATGTGGTGACTGCATGTTTAGTGGACACACAGTCATCTTTGTGATTTCAGCACTGGTGTGGACCAGCCATGGCTACCATCGTTTCCCAAAACGACTTCGCTGGCTGGGTATCGCCTGCGTTGTCTTCGTCTGGATTATTTGTATTGGCTCTGCGTTGATTGTCATCGCCAACCGTGCACACTACACGGCAGACATCCTGGTTGCATTTTACGTTGCAGGAGGCAATTGGTACATCTGGACATATGTCTTCGATCGTTATATCGAAGACAAGGGACGTCTCAGGGACTTAACGCATCCATGGGGCAATGGGCCAGATCCACGCCCACATGCCCAGGAACGCGAAAGGCGCCGGCGAATAATGCTTGAGGATCTAGAAAAAGCCGCACTTAGAGACGATGATGTCCAAATGCGATCAGCGCACCCTAATGCCCAAACCGCTAACGTGACGGGTGCTCGCCCCGCCAGCAGCGATACGAGCAATCGTGATCCCACCTCAAGCCAAAAAGAGGGCGTCACTGACCTTCCGTACCAGCTGGATGAGATCCAAGTGCAACAACACCCCATTGATAGCCTTGGACCTGGCGAGGCTACAGAACCAGTCCAGCTACCTGGAGAGATTGTCACAAGGGGTCAATCATTAAATGGGTAGCACTTTTTTTTTCTTCATCTTTCAATTTATACCCCATCATCAACTTCTTCATCATGTCATCTGTAGACCATAATCCATGTGATTTGTTATTTTCTTGGCTAATATAATTAAGGAGGTTTGTCCGATTCGTATCTGTCCTTAAGCCAGTACTTTGGCATCAGGTCATTATAAACCGTGTTGTTCTCTGGCCGCAACGAACCCTATTGCCCGATTAAAAAGTGGCGGCAACAGTGTCTTGGCTGCCCATGTGAATGAGAACGTCCCATTCGGGCATCAGCCAGGTGTGAAAGATTCAAAATCTTTGTGACATGAGGATGATAAATACCGTAGCAGGGAGGATCGTCACAAACACGCTACGAAGCTAACGCCACTTGGTCCTTCCCTCTTTGGAAAGCACAGTTGGGTGAAAATGACAAACGTCCTCGAATATTCTGGGTTGTCTGCTCTGCACGAGTGCATTCCAGATTATTCTTGACAAATCAAGACAAATCAGGAAAGTGGCAAATATTTTATTTAAATTGACACCGCCCTGTCCAACCTTCCCTCCTCAGTTCTTTCAAACAGACAAACGCTCGTATCCAAACAAAACAACACACACACAAGCATATACAATATCCCCTTTCCAAGTTCATTAACACTCTTTTGACAGCCCAAACGACAACATCTACGTAACAATGTTCTCCTTCTTTGAGCCCACCATGGCCCCTTCGAGATCCAGCCGTCGCTACAATCACTTGCAGCACCCCTATTATCATCAGCAACACCAAGACCCCTTCAACATGTTCACTTCCTGGATCCCCACCAACGAATTCGAAGATTCTGACGAGGAAGAGCGTCTTTTGAGAGAAGCTCTTGCCCGCAAGCAGCAACAGCGCTTGGCCCGTCAACGCCAGCTTCAGCTTCAGCGTGAACAGGAGCGCCAGCGAGAATATGAGCGCGCCAGAGCCATCGCCGAGTACGAGGCTGAGCAGCGCCGTATCCGAGAGCAGCAGATCCGACAAGAACAACTCCGTCGTCAGCGCGAGGAGGCTCAGCGCCAAGCTGCCATTCAAGAAATTTTCCGCCGCCAACTAGCCTACCAAGAAGAACAAGAACGTCTCCGCCGCCAACGTGCTGCTGCTGCAGAGCAGGCTGCCAGGGCAAAGGCCATTGCCGAGGCGAAGAGACGTAGAGAGGAGGAGGAAGAAGAAGAGGAAGAGGAAGAGGAAGAGGAACAGTACGCCGAGACACAATCCGAGGCTTCCTCTGATGCAGAGAGCGAAGAGGGCGAGGATCTCTTGGAAGATATGTTTGCTTCGCTCTTCTTCCCCCACCTCAAGCGACGTGCTACCAGCCGGCCTCGAGATCAGCAACCCAACAAGCGTGTCCACCGTCGAGCTCGTGCAGAACAAAAGCGTATCGAGCAAGCTAAACAAGAGACAGCGGCAAAGGCAGAAGCCGAGGCAAAAGCAAAGGCAGAAGCTGAGGCTAAAGCTAAGGCTGAGGCAGAGGCAAAGGCAAAAGCAGAAGCCGAAGCTAAAGCAAAGGCCGAGGCTGAGGCTAAAGCAAGGGCAGCAGCCGAGGCAAAGGCCAAAGCACAGGCTCAGGCCAAGAAGAGGCGACAGGTGAGGGAGCAGCAGAAGCGACAGGCCATTGCATCTGATTCGGAAGATGAAGATTTGGTACACAAGTATTTTGCTGCTTTCCCTGAAATCAAGCAACTTGTCGAGACTGCTCTTGGTGGAAAGACTCAACCCATTGCTACATGCACCCCTCGCAAGTCCTACACCGCACCCAAGACAGCCACCACTTCTGTTTCCATGAAGGAAGCTCCAGCTGAAACACCCAAGATCGAGGCCAAGCCCGCCACCCCTCAGAGCCCGAGCCCCAATTCCTCGCCTGAGCTCCGCGCTGCTGACATTCTCCGCGAGCGTCAGGAGCGTCAGCGCCAGGAGGAGCACGCCAAGGAGTCGAAACACTCGGAGCTCAACAAGATCGAATTGGCTCTCGACGATCTTTCCAATTTGCTTGATCGGGTTGTGCAGGGTCTGGTTGAGAACAAGCGCCAGATCTACCAAGTCGAGGAAGATGTGACCAAGACTATGATCCGGATCGACTCTGTTGAAAGCAACGGCGATCAGTCTATTCGCAAGCGCCGCAAAGAGCTGATCAAGAAGAGCCAGAACCTTTTGGATGCCATCGACAACCATAAGAACTTGCTCGCCAAGATGGCCACTAACAAGAAGAAGTACGCTACCACCGTCGAGGACGCGCCCGTCACTCCGGCCTATGAAAAGGAGCTAGAGTTCATCCATGATGAGACTCCTTCGGATGCCGCTTCTTCTTCTGATGACGAGCCATCCAGTACCGAGGTGGAGACACCCTCTAACAGCGATGTAGACGACAAATGCAAGAAGAACGTCAAAGACCTTTATGGCATCTTTGAGGATTCCGCCAAAGACCTTTTCCAATCGGACAATTTAGCGTTTGTCCACTAAAGAGATTTAATAATATCAATGCCCCTGTACCTTGTAAATAAATATGTGTAATATACCCAAAAAATTTTTTTGTTACTTTGCCCAAAGCATCTGCAATTGTCTAGACATGGATTAAAGGAAGGAGCTTTTACATTACAGACATGTAGACCAGTTTTGAGCACTTGATCGATATGTTTTCAGAGCTAATTGATAACCACAGGTAATTCTTCATTCTTTATTTACTCCGAGGGGCTGAGGCCAGTACCAAGGCCTCGGTTGTAGCAGTAGCCACGATCGTTCTCACTGAGCCTCACGCGCCCATCCCCCAAGGGGTTGTGGCCAATTCATTTCCACAAAGAGCAAAAAAAAAAAAAAAAAAAAAAAACCCTTCTAAGGCAATTGTACTTCATTAACCTTGTGATATTTGGAAGGCGGGTCGGACCGACTGAGACAAATACAAGTTATCTACTGGTATGCACCCATTTTACCGTCGTGTGAGAGCGAAATGAAAGTGCAGACTCGGCGCCACCACCCTAACAATAGCAAGTTATTTTTAGACTCGCCAGATCACCTGGAAATATTAGTCACGTGATGTGCGAGCCCTTCTTGTTGCTTGTTTGCTGCCCTTCCGTATTGGAGGGGAAGAGGGCTGCCTGTCAGCATAAGACTCACTTGTCCTTTGTGCAAACATCCATCGGTGATGATTCTTTTTTAGAAAGGCTTGCTCTTTTTTCCTCCCCCCCCCACCCTCATTACATTCACGCAATCTCCACAACATTAAACGGCAGTCAATAGCATATTATTTCTATTAGAGAAGCCCTTGCCCTTCAACTGTACAAAACCAGGCACCAAAAAGGAACATCCAGCTTTGTACTCTCTCACACTTTACACGTACCCAATCTCCCTCTATCAAACACATCTCTCCGGCAAACATGGGGCGAAAGAAGATTGAAATCAAACCCATCCTGGACGAAAGGAACCGCCAGGTAAGCTCCGAATGCTGATCGAGGTGGTGTGCATTGCCATCTGTCATTTCGAGGTCGACAAATCGCCTGGGTTTCTTTTTTGGGAGCAAAAAAGATCTTTTTTTAACATCAAGGGTGAGGTTCATCGCTATTCTTATCCTTATGGATGTTGATGCCTCACAAGATGGCATAACAATCTTGAAATGGTCTAGGGTAGCAGCCCTTTTGGGACTTTGGGCTTCTGCTGCTTTATTGAACCACTTCTTTTTTATTGTTGTTGTTATGTTGCCATGGTCGACGTGTGAAGCAGCCCTTTGGAAGGCTATAGAAGAAGGCCTTCAAGGCCCCGACTCGCCTCAAGTCCCTCTAAAGGGCTGCTCCTTCCCAGATAGGCACCTGTATCCTTACAGTGCACCGTCTTCCCAATCCGTCTTCCCAGCTCCTGAGCAACTGCCCAGCATATATGCTGACTCCCCCGAGTGTTGAGCCTCTCATTGTGTTGATGAATATCAGTCAACAAGTTTGATAGTATACACTCTCACCCCAGAGAATTCTAATGGCTCTTTCACCTACTCATCTTTACTTCTTTCATCCTATCTACATACCGCTGTTTCTCATCGAGAATAGGTCACCTTTCAAAAACGACGCTATGGATTGATGAAGAAGGCAATGGAGCTTAGTGTTCTCTGCGACTGTCAGATTGGCCTCATCATCTTCAACTCCAACAACAAGCTGGTGCAGTATTCGTCGCATAACATCGATAGCATTCTGCTCCGATATACAGAGGTAATGTTCAACCCTTTTTCTCTCTCTTTCAATTCTCTTTCTCTCTCTCTCACGCGCACATATCCTTCTTTACCATGAGTGTACCTTCGTTATTACATGTTGATAAGAACTGGCTGACGTCACTGCAAACAAACCATGGTCTGTTGCGAAAAGTGCTCCCACTTTCACCACTTTTTTTTCTGTGGGCCTCGTGGGTCTGTGTCTCGCCCAAACCAACCAACTTTGCCTCTCTCTCTGTGTGTGTCTCGTATTGAGGGAGGGGGTGGTAAGGGAGAAGGGAGGCGGAAAATGGACTGAAGGGCACACGGCTGTTCTACGCTCTCCCCTCCCCTTCACCCCTTCTTCCCCTTCTGACCCTGCGCATTAACTTTTATCGTTTTGGCATGGACAGTTTGATCTTGAACGCCCCAATCGGTCTAGTGAAAAACAGTGTGAACTAAAAACGATCTATCATCTCGTACATATTCATACGCAATGCATATAATAGTATACGGAGCCGTTTGAAAGCTATACCAACAAGGAGTTTATGAATGCCACCAACCAGTCGGCTAAGGAAGAGGATGAGGATGAGGACGTCTTGTCGGTCGCTGGAACGGAGAGGAGCAAACTATCGGTAACCCCACAACCCCAAGTCATTCCCGGATCCTCGGCTCAACATACGCCCGTTCAGGCACACTTGCAACCGCCACATCCTCAGCACATGCCTATGCAACCTGCTGGTTCGCCAATCCCTTCTGTTCAACATAGCCCGTACACTGTCCCTAATAACGTGATCGTACAACCTCATCCCTATGACACACTTGCCTACCAGCAGCAGCAACTGGAACAACAGCACCGCCAACAAGCCCAAGCGCAGGCCCAGGCGCAGGTTCAACACCACCAGATGTTCCTCCAGCAGCAACAACAGATGCAACATCCTCAGCACGCCCATCCCATCCAACAGCCCCACCTTGCTCACCCACACTATCAGCCGCAACCTTTACACCAACACCCTCATATGCACCAGCAGCACATCCAGCCGCCTCTGCAACCCCATTTGATGGACCAGCAACAAGCGCAACACCATCCACAAGCGATGCAGCAAGCAATCCCTCAGACCCAGGCACAGCACCGCGAAATGGCGTATGCACTTCAGCCTAGTCAGCAGGTATGGTTCATGCTCTATTTTCTGCTCTTCATTTGTTGTTGTGTAATGCTAAACTATCTTACTAAAATATCGCGCTACACGAATTGTCTTCTGCTTTGTTAGATGTCTCCTCAGGGCCGCCCTTATCAACCACAGCAACTTCAGACGCACGCTTATACAAACCGTCCTGTGTCACAACCTGCACCCGCACCTGCACCTGTACCTGTACCTGCACCAGCACCTGCGCCTGCGCCTGCACGAAGCCCCAACCTACAGGTCCCGGTCCAGATGGCGACATCTATTTCCATGCAGCCTATTTCTCAGGCATCATCACCTATTCTTAGCCAACAAACAGTTTTGAAAACGGAGCAATCACCAATGAATGGTGATGCATCTCCCATGACCGACGGCTCTTCAACGATGGCGGCGACACCTAATAGCACGGCTGCCAACCCAAGCTCGCCTGTGCTCAGCCCGACCAACGGCGGCATGAAGAAGCCAAAGAATCTTCGTGTCCAGATCCCGACAGATTCAAAGGAAAATAACAGCACCCTTGCAGGACCAATGATTAAGGATGAAGAGTCAAGCGAGCTGCCTCCGGTATGTCATTGGATAACAAATATTACTACCATCTATGGAATTTTATGTCTCTTCAAAAAAATCGTTTGCTATTTTCAACTCACGTTGTATTACCATTCCGAATTTTCTAGATCCAAAAGAAGCTGCTGGATTCTGCTGCCCCAATGTCTTCTACATTACCTTCTCAATTCGCCAAAAACCTGCCTTCACCATCGACTTTCTATCCAGAGTTTTACGCATCACAAGCTGAGCTCAGCCCGATCGTCTTTGGCCAAACACCAACGAGTGCACAGCCTTCTTCAGCATTTAACTGGCCCGTCCCACGAGACCGTGAGCTCTCACGTGTGCATCAACCAAGTCCACTTGCTAAAGGTACGACGGCCGAGAATTCATCATCGTCTGCTGGAGCTGCAAGCAACGGGACTACGGCGACAGGCTCAGGAGCTGATAACACGTCCTCGACGTCATCAACAAAGCTACCTGGATCAAACCTAAAGATCTCATCGACGCCTGTTGTTACGCCTGCCTCGCCTTCGTCGTCGGACGTCTCACCCGATCTCAAGAACCGACGTGGCGTGTCTCCAGCAGATGGTGATGGTCCAGCCGCGAAGAAGGCAAAGAAGAATTAGAATGATTTCGACAAACGTTTTTGTTTTTACAGCCAACATTCCCATATCCTCCCTGAGGTTTTTTTTCATATCATACACGTGCGCAATGAAACAAATACTTCTTCATTTTTCGAGGATGAAGACACTCACACCTCACCCGCAGGAGCCGAATCATGTGCTTCACAAGTCATGTTCGTATCCTACCCACTCCGCTCATTTCCGTCCTCCCCTCGCCCTCACATCATTTTCATGATATTAAATAGCATAGGCCATTTGCGCGCATCGTTCATAAGCGTATGTAGCTACTCATTTCGTGTAGTTTCTTTTTTCTTTTTTTTTTTCTTTTGCATCCTATTGTACAGTAAAAAAATATAACGAATTTTTACGCCGAAAAAAATATACAGATTCCGTTCCGTATAGCATGTTATTTTGGTGGTCTACACTCAACATCATACACATTATGATAGACCATGGGTGCAAAACTCTTGACACACTCGACATGGCGAATAGTTAGAGTCCAATCTTGTTCAGACGTCTTCCATGTTCGAAACAGGCTTTGTAGCTCTTTGAGCAACAAGGCTTCGAATGCAGCCTCGTCGCCCTGACGGACATTATGGTGGACGTGCAAGAATCCACCTTCCTTGGGGCAGAGCGCACGCACACCAAGCACCCAGCCTTGTTCGGCCGAAGGGATGAGGCCCAAGTTGACGTGGTGTGCTGTATTTTCAAAGCATCGGATCCATTGTGAGTTATCACCTGGATAGATCTGAAGCTTGCCTAAACGAGGTTTCGGTTTGGAAGTGGTTCGTCGATTATGGGTGGCTGTCGTAGATGGTGATGAGGAGGTCAGTTGTGGTTGCTGGTGCTCATGAGACAAGGTAGCAGTAGTGGTGGGTTCAGTAAGCGATGGTGCGGAGATAATCTGAGTACGGTCTTGAGTGATCTCCCATTCGATTCCATTCTTTGTAGCTCCACGACATAATCCTTCGACACTCCAAGGATTCCATTCGCCTATTGTGATACAAACGATGGTTAATCACCCAGAACAGAATATAAAGATTTAAAATCAATCATTTTGCCTCACAAAGGAAAAAAAAAATCGCCCTTACAAGCATGAACAAGTCTGGCGCCAGCATGGACCAAATACACGAGCGTGAAATATCCAATTCCAGCGTAGAGATCGACAACGACTTTGTCCCGGGCGTCAAAGATTGGTCTCGCATGCGCTATCCTCTCTTTCTCGGTAATGTTGCCTGCCGAGAACATTGTGAACATTGGTGCCCAGCTATACCAAACGTGGTTCTGGCTGGTCATGGCCCAGTATGCTCCCTTGAAGTCAAGTTCCTCTTCACGAGCAAGGTTTGTGCTATCTTGCATGGCTTCCATCGCGGGCGATGATAGTTCTGCCGATGCCGACACTGTTGGAAGTGTAGGAACGTTAGAATGCTCGATAAGGTGGGCATCCTTACGCTCGACAAAGGTTTTGTACTTGTTGTGGATACCCCAGTCTCCTGCCAAGGGACGGATCTTGGGCCGCCGCAGAAGATCCTGCACGGGAATGATGGCCTTGCGTGCAATGTGTGTTGATTGTAAGGCATCCAAAAGGATCGCTTCAAGTTGCTTCATTTTTGGTGATGTCTCTGTTGCTGCAGGCTGCTGCTGCTGTTGTTGTTGTTGTTGTGTTGAAGATTTCTGAGCATCTAGATCCATCAAGTGCTCAAGAACTTTGGGCCACGGATCGACCAAGAACGAATTGGGAGGCAACAATGTGAATCCAGAGTAATGCTCCCATTTCTGTGGGAGGGAGTCCAGCAATTGCTGTAGATCTATCGACGACGGCTCATCCAGAGTGGCGAGGACAGGCGTCAGAAACTCGGTCATGAGCTGCCGAAGCCGTGCTTGCGGTGTCTGGGTAAGGAGATGGCGCGGTGTCGCAAAAGATGACTCGGAAGTCCAGATCAAAAAGCAAGATTGGAGGATAAATGGATCGTCCAAGTCTGTGGGCCATTGGTTGGGATCCTGGAGCTGCTCTTGAACCGAGAGTAGCGACGTTGGTTGGTCCACTGGCGGCAGCAGTCCACTGTTGTTAGGCAAGAGAGCTATGACCATACATTTGGCGGGATCAACATCTCCAGGAAGCGGATGAAAAGGCTGGATCTGGCTATAGCGTGCGATCAAGCGAGTCTTGTCTCTCCATCCAAGATTATCCAGTAGCACTTTAAGCTGCTTCGTCAGGCTTGGTGGGAGCACCAGGGCGGGGATAGCCATCGAAAAAAAAAAGAATAGTATCCTTGGAGGATGAGCGAGAGGAAATAAGAAAAACAGCGCACTCATGGCCTGAATGCTTGTTTTGGGTGCAAGCCCAAAGAGCAGTCCCAAGCCTGGGTGAAGGGAGCCTCTCTCCCGCCGGATCATTTTACACGCTCTGCATCTGCATTCCGTGCATCAGTCCCTCCCTCCCCTTTTTGTCCACCCCAACCATCATGTCCACTGAGGCACAGATCGCACACCGCCGCGTGATTCAGTCGCTGTACAAGCGCTCGCTTAAGACAGCTCAAGACTGGTACATCGACACCACCCTCTTCCGCCGCAAGGCTGTTGAGCTCCGCATCCAGTTCGATGCTAACAAGAACATCACCAACCCCCGCCAGATTGCCGCTCTGGTCCGTGATGCCGAGCGCCAGCTGGAGGAGCTGAGGCACCCTGACCCCTATATCTGTAATGTTCTTTCACTTTTCATGCCCATCACAATTATACATCGTCGCGTCCGCCATTCGCTTTTCTCTTATTAGCCAGTGATGTATCCAGGAAAAAAAAGGGCATTCTGCCGGGAAACAGACCTCGGACTTGATTTCCGATAGTCAGATCAACTTTCCTAAAGACTCTAGTGGACTCTTGTAGCTGTACTTCATGCATTGGAATAACTCCGAGCAAAGGATTGTTTGATTTTGCGCGGGCAGGAGCACACTCGAAGCGAAGATGGATGCAGTACATGTCACTCAGTCATGGATACTTATTCTGGTGGCAGGAATCCTCTTTAGTGCCGAAGGAAATGCATAGAATCCTATGAATGATCGGAATCATTTGCATGGAAGACAGGATTAATGGCAACAGATTCAAAGCGTTTGCCTTACTCAGCATATACGCACCCCTTTTTCAGTCCGGCGTTATGAACCATTTACTAATCTGATACAATGCAACCTGTGTTTGAACGTTTCTAGACCCTACTGCCCCTGGTGGTTCCAAGTTTGATCGTAACGCTCACCCCGATCCCTCTGTAAGACATTTTGGATATGTCAGCTTGCAATTAAGGCAGATGAGTGTCGAGATGTACATGGCAGCTGTATGACTGACTAAAATTTGAATGATTTTTTGCTCTTTCAATTGCTTCATAGGCACCTGGTGGTCACCACTAAACCGAGCCATCTTCCCTCCCTTTCTCGCAACTCAATCACTTTCTCCTCTCACCCCTTAGATTTTCTTGCTTTTTTTGCGTGTTCGCTTACAATTAAATTGTTTACAAAGAAATTGAATACCATAAAACAGACAATGGGAATCAAAATGTTCAAGCAATCGTGTCATTTGCAAAACTTTTTTTTGTTACAGGAGATAAATGTACACTGTTCAAAAAAATACTGGACATGCTTGTGGATGGATATCTGAAATTAGTGGTAAATATAATTCAGCAGATCAATGCCAATTGCAATCATAAAGACACAGAGGAGTGTGTTTTTTTTCTCCTTTAGTCAAAAGATACGAGCTCAACGTCAAAGGTCAGACGAGCGTTGGGTGGGATGGGGACCTTGGCATCTGGAACACCCTTCTTGCCATAGGCAAACTCGGGCTCGATGACGATGCGGGCCTTCTCGCCACGGGACATGGAGAGGATAGCATCGTCCCAGCCAGCGATAACGCGGCCAGTACCGACCTTGAAGCGCAAAGGGTTGTTCTTCTTCTTGGTGTTGTCATTGGTATCAAAGACAGTGCCATCCTCGAGGTAACCGGTGTAGAACACACCGACGTTCGAGCCCTTGCGGGGGAAGCCCGACTTGTCACCCTTCTTGAGCACAGTCTTGGTAAACTTGGGCACAGAGGCCTCGACCTTGACCTCCTCCTTCACGTTCGCGGCGGCGGCGGCGGCGGCCTTGGCGTTCAACAACTCTTCCTCAGATGGTTCATCTGCACCACTGTGTTGGTAAAGGAGAGTTATTTTTTTAAGGAAGAGTATTTTTTCCCCAAAGGTCGAGGCGTTTAAAGGAAGATGCCATAGTATATGAGAAGAGATAAAATATGAATGGTTAGAGGTGGCAACATTTTTGTTATGGCTTGACTTTGTTGATATACTTTTAGATGCTATTGACATGTTGTGGAATTAAAGTCTTACCGGAAGGCCTTGCGCTCGAAAAGAGCATTGTAGGCAGCAGCAAGGTTGTCCTTCTTAGCTACAAATATGTTCAATTGCATTAAAGCACCAATGTCAGTTATTGTCGTTGATTCTTAAAAATACAGGATCAGTAAGGCTTTCACAAAAAAAAGTCTGCCTACCATTTTTGACGACAGTGGTGAGCTTTCCGGTCAGCTTAAACTCGACCAAGAAGTCGTGGGTGGCATTGGTGTGCAAGAAGGTCAAAATGTCCTTCTTGCTGACAGCGTCCGAGAGAAGCTGCTCGGTGGTCCAGTCTTGAGTAGGTGTGGCCATGATAATTACAAAAGTGAAAGAAGGGAGAAGGTGAAGATAGAGGTTCAAACCTCGTTTGGGCAAAACAAAGCCCTTCCAATGCAAGTCCCACAAACCCTTAATCGAGGAATGCGCAAAAAAAAATGGTGGCAACAGCTTACCCCCTCTTGTGTTCCCCTCCAAAGGGCTGATTCGATCCTACATTCCATTACACGTTACTCTCGAATCATGAGCGCCAAGGGTAAACAGAAGAAATCGGGTCCCACCGAAGAAGCCAATGCCACAGAGCTGTCGACCTACTTTGCCAGGGTGTCAGCGGCATTGGCGAGGATCGATGAGGAAATGGCACGGTGGAACAACTACAAGACCGATTATGAGGCGCTCAAGCAGACTCTGCTAGACTTGCCCAAGGAGACCACCCATGACATTATGGTACGAAAACAAACAACGATACATTGAATATAATATAATTGGTCTTCTTTCTTTGATTTTCGTTACTGACGCCAATTTTTTTACGTGTCTTTTTTTTTGTTGTTGTTATATTCAGGTGCCTATTGGCAATTTGGCTTTCATGCCTGGTCAGCTCATCCACACCAATGAAGTGCTCGTTATGCTTGGCGACAATTGGTTCGTCGATCGATCTGCACACCAGGCAGCTGAGATTGTGGACAGGCGCGTAGCTTGTATGTTCATATGCTGGATACCATTACAGTATAATTTGAGCATCGACTAGTTAGCGGGACAAGGTTTTTTTTTCTGGAACGCTCTCTTACATGGTACTGTAAATTTTTCTTTTTTCGTAAATAGTGGTTCAAGAAAATCTCGACAAGTTGATTGAGCAACAAAAGGAACTCCGCGAAAAGTCGGGTATAGCCCCAGGTCTCTTAGGCGGTCAAGAGGTAAAGCACGAAGGAAACAGTGTGACAATACGAACGATACCAAATGTCGTCTCAGATGTAAAGACATTTTGGCCAAAGTTTCTCCGTTATTGGCAAAAAGAAAAGAGTGATTTACATGATTTTTTTGCAACATTTGCTTTCATTCGTCTGTATAGTACAACGAAGAAGGCCTGCCAATCGTAGAAATTGTAGAGCCTTATCATTCGGACAACGAAATAGAAGTGGAGCAAGAGTCCAAAAAGGTTTACAATCCAGAATTGTTGCCCACGCCAAAGAAGTCCAAGGAACAACAGGCAAAGGATGCTGCGCTTTTGAAGCGTCTTGAGGAGTTGGAACGTGAAGACGAAGAACGCGAGAGGCGCCGCGCTGCAGGAGAAGAAGTCACATCGGATGAAGACGATGACGACGATGAGGAGGAGGAAGAGGAAGAAGACGAAGATGAAGAGGAGTATGATAGCGAGGATGATTTCCGTCCAAAGAACCTGGATTCGGATGAGGAGTATCCAGAAGCTCTTTATGACGACTCGGAGGATGAAGAGCACGATGTGGATCGGGATGAAGCAGCTCCATCCAATCGGATCAGAAAAAAGACGGTTCGATTTGCAGACGACACGAAGAAAGAAGTACCAGTCCGTTCCACTGCTGTTAAGCCAAGATCACCCGCGGATCTTATTCAGCGAATGAAGAACCGGTCGGCAGGATCAACTAGCAGTACCAGTGGTGACAGCAAAGCCTCTCATGTTGTAACACTTGATAACCTCGAGGCTACGCTTGCTAGGATGAATATGGACGAGGATGACGAGCCTACGGGTCTACCAAAAGAACTGGATTGGAATGCACTTGAGAGAATGGCGCTGAGGGATAAGAACACCGCTAGCGTCGACAAGGGAAAGCAGGTCGTCTCGCCCACAGTCCCTGAGGCAACCCCCTTGCAACCTCCACAGAAGAAGCAGTCGCTTTTCAAGCAATCACGCCAGGGAGCTGTAGGTGAAGTCCAGGAGACCAAACCATCTCAGCCTACCACACCAGTACCGGCGCCAGTTGCACCGGCCAAGAAAATGTCTCGATTTGCCCAACAGCGTGCTCAGGCAGCAGAAGCAAATGCCACTCCTGGCGCTCGGGGTGGTTTATCCGATGTTGTAGTCGAAAGAGGAGTTGTTGAAAAGGCAAAGCCTGTGCAAGAGACCATTGTTGAGCGGCCGGCTGTGACAGGATTCCGGGATGTGATCGAAAATACATTTACAAAACCTACATCATCTGCATCATCATCCAGCCAAACCAAGCCTGAGCCAGGCGAAACTGCTGAGCCATCCACGCGTAAGAAGAAATCTCTGTTCCGTC
The DNA here is from genome assembly GCA_016098105.1 of Actinomortierella wolfii. Lineage (NCBI taxonomy): Eukaryota > Fungi > Mortierellomycota > Mortierellomycetes > Mortierellales > Mortierellaceae > Actinomortierella > Actinomortierella wolfii. The sequence goes on from JAAAIY010000113.1 coordinate 73,799, forward strand.
AGTTGGCACAGAAGAGCTCATCTTTGCCTCTGGAACCCGAACCTGCCGTGCCAGGAGAAGTTTTGATAGAGGCAGAAGAAAGCTCACAGATATCTGGTACGGCTACCATTCCCCAGGTGAAGAAGTCTCAACCACCATCCAACAAAACCCCTACACCAGTGATTGGTGGCGTCAAAATTCCTGAGGTGGGCAAAGCCTCTTCATCGTCTTCCTCGTCCTCGTCGCGCCCTGTTCGCGTTATAAAGCCAGTCGAAAGCACCCAATTGCGAGACACAATGACCATGAAGGGTGGCGTGGTAGAGAGAGGCGAGGTCGAGCCAGTTGACGAAGACGAAGTGGAAGAAGACATGCTCATGCGGCAGGTAAAATAGTGTCTGGCTAGGAAAAGGGCTTTAAACTCAAAAGAGGGAAAACGAGAGTGGGGAAGGGTTGCATTTTCATAATTCACTAAATTAACTCAATATCCGTTAATTTCTGTTTCTGATCTCTCCTGTTGTTCTCATATAGGTGGTGAATGAATATCAGGAAAAACGTCAAGCCATGATTGCCAAGTACGGCGCTTTCAATCGTGATGATATCGAACGGATTTGGGAGCAGCAAATCATTTTGCCGCCCGAAGTCAAGGAAGCTCTTCAGGAGGCAGAGGTGCAAGAGAGACAGCTAATGAGCGGAGACAGTACAGATGATACCGCGACAGGTAGTCACGGAAAGAAAGGTGAGGGAGAAGAAGGCCCAGTAAAGAGAGATCAAGAAGGGGGTGGTCAACAGCAACAAGGAAAGGCCGAAGGGTTATCTGCTGATCCCAAAAACGAGCGACCTAAGAAGGTTTCACTGTTCCGAGCTGCTCGGCTGACTGGTGCTTTGGCCAAGGAATAATCAGCATGCCGTACTGCATCGTAATAAACATAGACCGAGGCTATTTCGACATCCGTTTGAATCAGGAGTTGCTGCTTGTCTGGTGCCTTGCTCTCTTAGTTCTTTTTTGCAGAACGGATCACGGAGCGACCATTTCTCTGTGCTGTGCTATAGAGAATTCCAAGCCCCGATGGATAGGAGAATGGAGCTGTTGTTCTTTGTTGGAATAATTTTGGGCATACAGACAAAAAAAAAAGTTCAGGGTCCACAAGCGTGTAAACCCCCAATGTATAAAGTGGGAAACTAAAAAATGAGTGTACAAGACAGCCTAGACTTACAGAGGGAGGGGAAGGAGCCCTGGTCTCACACCTTTTCCCCCTTTGCTCTCTCTGCTTTTTCTCTCTCTTCTCTCCACACCCATGCTGTGTCCACTGATAGTTACTGACATTAATCAATGATGATAAGGGTTCCCCGAACCACCTCCACCATCCCGCACCACCATATTCCTCACTTTGAAGATAGAGCGAGTGCCAGCGGAGGACAAGCTCCAAGAATGGGGGACTGCTGGTAAAAAGGGGGGTTGGACGTTTGAGATCCATACTCATAAACAGCAGGGTTTCATTCTCTCTCCCTATCTCACTCTCTTTTTTTTTTGGACCGTTTCGTTCGTTCTTATACTTTTGTTTTCCTCATCTCTCTTTTTTACCACTCCATTTGTTTTCCCATCAAAGTATACCTGTTCCCCTCATTGCAGTCTTCGAAGAAGGGAGGAAGCACATACACTTTATTTTCTCCTCTTTCTCTCCCTCCTTTCTTCTTCAGTCTCCCTCCATCAGCTCGCTCTTGAACCATTTGCAAATCTCCAACCCACCCTCTCTTTCAAGTCTTCACACTTCCCTTCCCCCCCCTCCCCTTCCTGCACAGCAACAATGTGGTTTAGCAGAATTGTAAGTTGCACTGACTCAGCCATAGCTCATCGCCATGCAAATTAGACTCAGCCTTTTCATCTCGTCCTTCCACTTTAAACAGCCAGCCTCCAGTGCTTGACTATGCATCGCTGCATTGTGTTGCGCTACTGGTCATTGACCTGTTGTTACTCCATAATATAAAGTGTATTATCCTATATCACTGCTGCCAACCACCCAGCATCCTGTAATATGTATTCTAAAGCTGATGCGAGCTATAACTACCTTTCAGCCTTTGCGTAACGCTACCTGTTTGAAGATACCCGTGGCTCACTTGGGACAGCTCACCCCTCACCACTCTCTCCTTCAGCTTTTCCCAGCAGCTCAGACAAAACGAGCTCAAGCATAAAAATTAGAGCCGTTAGAGAGATACAGACTCTAAAGCATACTGCTTCTGAATGTTCTTTTAAAAACCTGAATATAGGTTGGCGAGTCGAACTGGGCAAGATATGCGCTGTTATGGGCCAGCTTGCAAGCCGTGCTGATTTTGGCGTTAGAGGCTGTGATATTTGTATTGCACAAGAACCAAACAGAAAACATAAAGGACGCCATGAAGATTGCGACATCCTATCTTCAGCAGAAGCGCATAGAGGTTACAATCGGCGAAAAATACCTCGTCTACCAGATTTCCCGCGCCCTTTCAGTGTACCACGTGCTCTTCATGGTCGCACAGTTCTTTCAACTCGCCCTGCTTACTGACGCTGTAAGCTATCCAGTTGACATGAAAAAAGAAAACTTGTTTGAAGGCCTGGCCAAGAGTAACATTTTTTTTCTCATTTGCTGCACTGGGATTAACCGTATTCACATTCCATGCAATAGGTGTACCACAAAAATACCATCCAAATTATTGCTGCTGTTGTGTTCAACCTCGCCATGGTAGCATACGCAGGAGTACAGATCAAGCAGGCTTCGGACATCCTCGACACAAAAGAAGCTCTGCCCAACGCCATCCTCAACGCTTTTCGCAACCCTGTTAGCCCAACACCATATCACGCTTCGCTACCATACGAAATTGCCGTCATTGTATTGATGGTCATCTTTTCAGCAGGATTCATCTATATGGCATACAAGCTGTACAAGGAGTTGGGATGGTCTTTCTACAAGAAAATTGGCGCCGACCTTCAATTGCGAGGTATGTTTTTTTTCATTTCATATCCCATCTCTTTAGTGCTGGGAAACTCCAAAACGACGAGACATTTGTTTCGTGCTACAAAAGAATAGCCAGCTTATGTAATCGCTCTTCTAACATTCTTTTGTCTGCTTCTCCTTTTTTCACTCGTAGACATGTACAAGGTGTATCAATTGTTCATCATGATTCTCAAGTTTGACATCTTCTTCTGGCTTGGATTTTCTGCGCAGTTCTTGACTGTCGTGTGGCTGCAAGGTCAAAACGTCCCCTTCGAGGGTGAAACATCACCCAACCCAAACGCGCTGCCAGAAGACGACTTTATCAGCATCCTTGTCATGCATCTTGTCCTGTCAACAGGAGCATCCATCGTGCTGCCCTTGCTTGCGTGGTGGGGTCTCAAGCGAGAGAGTAAGATTGCCATGGGAAGCTTCTTGGCAGCAGGTGTCGCTACACTGGTGTATAATGTAATGAAGCTGAACCAAGTGTTTGTGAACGAGAACAAGAGATTTTCAGGCGCTAGGAACTTCCTCATCTTTTTCCGTAAGTTTCTTTTTCTCCCGCACAAGACAGCACATATCAATTTTGATGGCATGTTTGCATATGAGTAGATAAGACGTTACAATGGCTAATCCGACTTTGCTTGATACTTACGCCTCCGCCATATTGTTTTCATTCAATAGTGATTGTTAATTTGCTTCTTGGATTGGCAACACTTTACTTTGCCTGGGTGTGTCTAAGGAACTTCAACAAGGGTCTCAGCGCACACAGTATGTTTTATTTTCAACGCATTATTGTTTGAGCATGCAACTATTCATAGCTCTGTATCGCCACATTTGACTTACCCGCATCTCTTCTGTTCTTTGTATATGAAATTTTTAGTTGGCAAAGTATCAGGAACAAACATCTACCCCATGGAATCACTTGACAAGCCGTCGAAACGCTGGTCTATCGAATAAGTCAGCTTCGTTACAAGACTATTATTTACTTTCTTATATACCCCCTTCGTATCCCATCTACATTCTCATATCCTCGTGGATAACAAGCCGTCTGTTTGTAGCGCTTGTTGGATTCAACTACTGCACCCCATTGTATTCTACATAGTAAATCATGATTTTCCTTTTTCGCGTGAACTCCAGTGCTAAAAACATTGTCTAGAGTGGGAGCTGGAAAAGTGCCAGGCTGAGAAAATATTATTGTTGTGTTTGTGCAAATATCTACTCTTTCTTCTCTTCCTCTTGCTTTTGTTCTTCCTCTTCTTCTTCCTCCTCTTCCTCTTCCTGATCGTTAGAAGTCTTTTGCCTCTTGGCAGGATTCTTTGGCTCTTTGTCCTTGATGAGATGGCTTGGCATCTTTCCTTCCTTCAAGGCTGCTTCAAGTCGAGTGATCTCATCCAATGTCGTAGCCTTGGCTAATGCCTCACGAATCGTGTCCTGTTCCTCCTTCGTCAGAGTCAGCGTTGGGACGCTAGTCTTCAGCGGTTGAGGCACACCCTCGCCCGGCTCAAACGTCGATGATTTTTGTGCCGTGATTGACTCTGCAAGTGCCGATGGTCCCGACTTGGTCTCAAACAGCTTTTTGCCCTCCTGACGCTCCTAAAAAAAACAAATCGCATTAAAAGAACAAAAGAGTGTGAGATTACCATTACAGTATTCTCTTTGAAAAAAAATGCTGAATCTTTGTGTGCCTGCTAAACCCAGAGGCCGTTGTTATTCACATACTGAAAGTTTGACCTTTTGGAAGTCCAAAACGCGCAGTGACTTGATCTTCCAAATGACCCAGAGACGGTAGTATTTCTTCTTCGTGAGAGGGTTGTCGAGAAGCGACAGGTATTCCAGACGTTGCAGGCCAGCCAAACCCTCGATATCTGCCAGCTCCTGCAAAGCATTATTGGTGAGGACAAGAGTTGTGATGTTGGGTACGTATTTGGCGAGGTTATTGTCAATCTTGCTAATTCGGTTGTTGCTCAACAACAGGCACTTGAGGCGAGGTAACGATGGGAAGTTTGTCAACGCTCGAATGTCATTGTCTGTCAGATCGATTGAATCATTGAGATCCTAAAATGTCAGATAGTTGGTATGTGTAGTAAGAGAAAAAAACGATTTGAGTATGGTATTTGGATACAGAAACGAAAAACGCCGCGTGTGAATAAAGCCGATCCATTGGATCTCATCATCAATGTGAAAAGAAACAAGGACATCCTGTTAAACGCTTCAACAACTCCCAATGCTGCTCATCATGCCTAGAAAAACAGCTCCTTGACAATGATCTCAGCCGCGGCTCTAGAGTACCTTTGTAACGCCCAAGTTTTCGATTGCTGGAATCTTGTGACCTAAATTGAATTGAAAGATATGCACAACAGGACATTGATGGGCAAGTCAAGGATTGTATAGCGGATTATAAAGTGAAAGATGCTTGTGTGGAAATGAAGGGGCGATATACGAGAAAAAATAGACGGAACATACAACGGACCAAGTCCTTCCGTTCGGAGAAAGGAAAAGGCATGCTCTCTAACTGAAGTCATATACGACCTTTTGGACATTGGCGATGGTTGCCACGTGTTGCACGTCGTGATGGAAGACATTAAAGCCAAAAAAACACAAACAAAGGAGACAATGACAACGCCATGACACGACAATTTAGGTTACTTCTCAAGTCAAGCTCACGGTCGGACAGAGCATTAAGATAGCATGGTGCACTATTAATCAACTCGGCCGTCAATTTCATGATGAAGGTCGAAGAGGGGTAGGGTATGGATGCAACTTGGAATGAAGAGGGGGATGTCTGCCTAATAACGTAGGCTGATCGCTGTCCCAGTAAAAGGCCTTACCCAATAATGTTCCTCAGCCACCAAATTTCTTGAAAATGGTGGCAAGACTGGAGGAACAAGATGGTAGACTTGGAAAACCACCTACTTTTTTTCTGAGTAGGCATATAGCAACGGTTGTAATAATCCGCCAAGCGACTTTACAATAGTTTGTAGCTCATTGTTCATAGATAACAGGGCCTCAATGTTGCTCGCTCTCTGTCGAATCAAGCCCAACTTTGAACAAAAGTACGATGCGAACAAGGCTTAGAATCCCCATGAGATAAAAACAAAGAGACCAAGCCCGTGTACCCTGACAATAAAACCTGCGTGTAGAGAGCGCGTCTCTCATGCCCAAAGAGACCGAAGGGTGTAAACTATTTGGGGAACACATGAGGATGCAAAGGATATCTCCTCAGTATCGAATCCAAAGACAGGCACCCCAGGCCAAATTAAGGGTCGTTGGGTTCAGTCCGACACGACATATAAAAAAAAACCTGTCTGTTTTCTTTTTAATCTTCACCCCCATCCCTCAGACAACAACCTAGTACAAAATGGCTGCCGAACGTACCTACATCATGGTATGTCACTCTCCGTCTTGAAGAAATCAGACTAAGCATAATTCTCTCGCGTTAGCTTGAGGATGATGATGTCGTGTCTGTGCTAATGGAGATGCAGGAGTTCGATCTAGCTTCGCACTGTCCCCTTCAGATCAAAAGGCCGATTCGTTCTCTAACACCGCACTCTGTATGGTGATGTCTTATCTTTTTCCCCTGCTATGCAACCACGTAGGTCAAGCCCGACGGTGTCGAGCGTGGTCTCGTTGGTGAGATCATCAAGCGCTTCGAGAACAAGGGCTTCCAGCTCAAGGCCCTCCAGCTCATCTCGGTATGTATCCAACGGCCACACACGCACTCCAAAAGAAAACGACTTGTTTCAGTATTTCATCTACAAAAGAAAAAATCTTTTTCTTGTTTGTGCTTTCCAACTAACACCAGAGAAACCGACATTTTCACGAAATATAGCCCACCCGCGAGATCCTCGAGCAGCACTACTCTGACCTGAAGTCCAAGCCCTTCTTCGGTGGTCTCATGAACTACATGACCTCGGGCCCCGTTGTTGGTATGGTCTGGGCTGGTAAGGGTGTTGTCAAGGCTGGCCGTGTCCTCCTCGGTGAGACCAACCCCCTGGCCTCGCTCCCCGGCACCATCCGTGGCGACTTCTGCATTGACGTCGGCCGCAACCTCTGCCACGGCTCTGACTCCGTCGAGACCGCCGAGAAGGAGATTGCTCTGTGGTTCCCCAACGGTGTCATTGAGCACAACCGCGTCCTGGAGAAGCTCATCTACGAGTAAATATTTCTGTTTTCTCGACTCTGTAAAGACAACCTTTTTCCCACCTGTATAGAAAATCCTACATTCTTTTAGGCTTTGTGAATAAATCAAGCTTCGCCTAATTGAGATAAAAAGGGCACAGGGCACATGGAAGTGCAGTTGTAACTTTTTTTTTCTTGTAAAGACTATCAATTGGATTACAAAATATGTAAGGGCCTTTTCCTATATGAGGAAGTATCCATTGTAACAATCGGCAACCATTGGGTTTTTAACAAAGGCGGCAAGAATGAACACCCCACACTAGACTTCGCTATTGAGCGACGCCATCATCACAACGACCAATCAAATACAATCTTCCAAGAAAAGATAAGCAACCACTTAGAGCGAAAACAGACCCAGATTAGCCAACACAGGCTGCGTGAGAATCTTGACAGACTCGTTGAAAAATTATACAAAATTTAAGCAATCCAGGCATGATGTGTGATGACGCGAAAGATTTTGATGAGAAATTTGTTTTTGTTCGTTATATAAAAAAATAACTAGAGAGGAGGTTTCGGAGCGATTCGGCACTGAATCCACCACGAACTCAATTAAGAATTGCAGAAGGATTTGTTTCTTTATCGCCCCTTTGCATCTGGCGAGGTGAAGGGGGTCACTTAAGACCGAAGTCCTTCGAGGCATTTGGCATACGGTAGGGCGTTTGTCAAACGTGGCATCTCGCGAACTTTTTTTGATCAAAGAACAAAACGAGGGCCACGGGTGGCCGATGCTTTTAAGACAGCAGTCTAGAGTTATGTTTGGCCAGTGGGAGCTGTATTTCTTCTCCGTCACGAATCATACACTTGCCTCACCGCAAAAAGCTTGTCACAATATTCACGTTGATCCTTGAGGAAAGAAAAAAAGAGGGGGAAAACCAAAGTGGTAGCCACTGCCTATGGCTATGATGCCTCGTTGTTTCCTACGAACAGGTTCATACACGAATACCACCCTTCTGGATACCATATGACTGAAGGGTGTCCCCCTGTGGTGGAGGAGACATAACCTCATCAAGCCACTGACAATAATTTTGGATGCAGAATAAAGGACTCCTCCCTTTGAGGTTATGCTCGCATTCAACTCTTGCCTAAACTTGTTTTTGCATTGCATGTCGACCATGCTTGCCCGGCATTGGACAGCTCTCCGCATCGCGCCTGGATGCCTAAGTCGTCAGCGCATTCCATTAGTCTCAGCATGGCACTCACAAGCGATCCGACTTCAGTCAACTGCGAGTCAGAGTGCCACGGCAGAAGGCACGGCAGGATTCTTAGCCCACCATCCTGATCTGCCCCGATCGAAGCTCCCCAAACGCGACTGGACACTCTCCAAGCTTGGATTTGGCGCCTATCGCGTGAATAGTCAGACTCCAGAGCACCTCCAGGCACTGCAGCAGGCTCTCAAGTCAGGTGTGAATGTGATTGATACGAGCTCCCACTTTGGATACGGTGCCTCAGAGTCATTCATTGGAGAGACACTGCAAGACATGTTCCGCCGTGGCGAAATGACTCGGGATCAGGTGGTGCTGGTTTCCAAGGCCGGCTTTGTCCCAACAACGACACCAGAATTCCCGCAGGAGATACTTGGTAACGTGCCTACGTATGCCAAGATCAACGATCTGTCGTATCATTCGATCCATCCAACTTTTCTAGAAAAACAGATCACGGGCTCGCTCGAGCGTCTCAAGGTCTCCAAATTGGATATTTTCTTGCTCAACAACCCGGAACGTATGTTGGGCGCGCGCAACACCAGCTATGGCAAAGTCCGGCTGGTCCAGGAGATCGCAGAGGCGTTTGCCTATCTGGATCATGAGGTGCAACAGGGCCGTATTGGGGGCTATGGCATCTGCTCTAATGCCATGCATATTCCCACAACAGAAGATTATCTATCGCTCAAGGCTATCTTGAAAACCTCAAACGACTTTGGATGGAATCAGGACAATTTTATTGCTCTCCAGGCCCCCTTGAACTTGTATGAACGAAACGTCGTCACGGATGCACCCACGGGCAAGGCGCTTGTCCATGAGGCTAAGGTATTTTCCCGTCATTTATGCAAACTCTTTTTTAACAATTTTTATTATACTCGATGGCACTAATAACCTCTTGTGTTTAAAATCTCTCTAGGAGCATGGCATTTTTGTATTTACTAACCGACCATTGAATGCTATCGCGAAGGGACAGATTGTCACGCTTGAGAATAAAGGATATCTCACACGGCAAGGTATTACCCCGTCACATGCAAAATATGCCAATTCTGGATTGCGAACAATTTCCCCCGCACTAACAACTTTTACCTCTGTTACTAGATAATGCAAACAAACTTCTTGATATCCTAGATAAGCGATTTACAACATTAGCACATATGGAACTTGATATCAAGGAAACTAGTAAGGGCTTTTTTCGAGTTTTTGCACCTCCTTGGATGAATCGTTGATGTATATTGGTGTACTAATTTGAAATTTTTCAACACTCTGTCCTCGCAGTCGACGATGAATCCTTAGCCAACAAGTTCAACTGGAGTGAAATTTTGTCGGAGAACTTGGCTCGCCTGTCAACAAACTACTTTGCAGCGAAACACTTTTTGGAGCGACAGGTCATTCCTGCAATCGATCGCGATCTGGGACTCTTGGAAGAGAGTGCGCACCTATCCAACGATGGCGATGACGAAGCAACCATTAAGAAATGGATTCCTCATTATCGAGAAGTACGTGGGAAGGAGTATATCTCATGAAGGATTCCAATTCTCTTAGGAAGGAAAAGGGAGGGCCTGAGGAAGAAATGAGAAGAGAAAGACTAATGGGATTACGCTCGTTTACCACCATACACTGTATTTGCTCTCAAATAGGAAGCCAAAGAGCTAATCAAGGAGATCGCAACATTTTGCCAGCTAGATTCAGACAAGCGAAACGATGAACTCAACTTGGTGCTAGGTTTGATCTGCCCGGACTTTGTGTCTGATGTTGGACCCAAGAAGGTGGCAGAACCGATCGGATCACCGCTCTCAACAAAATCTATCCAGTACAGCGTAGCACACGAGGATGTTGGGTGTGTGCTGGTAGGTATGCGCCAGCCTGCGTATGTAACGGATGCTGTTGTTGCAGCCAAGGCAAGCTCACGACTTGGCAAGAAGGAGTTGGGTCTGATAGCGCAGTGTCCTTTGCTGCTTGGAGAATAAAAAAATGAAATAGTGTTTGAATATCAAGACACTCATCGCTGTACTGCGGCAATAGTTTGGTTGTCATTGGTGATATGATGTGCTAGCGCTGAGCTAATACAAGATTAGTATTTCCGAGAGCGACAATATTAAATAATGCCAGCTTATTCGCCTCACACAGAAGGGCTGCCACTTTCAGTGGGTCTACCGAGGCTAACGTCCTAACTACAAGAATTCTAGTAGACAGCTTATTCTAAAAAGAGTTGCATTGTTTAGCGTGCGCCCTGGAGCTACAGCTTGCATGTAAATGCTTGGGTACCGCATCACCAACTGTCGACAATACGAACAGAGCACTAGGACAGGTATTGGGTCAAGAAAAATGATCGATTTGCTTAAGTCAGACTTTCAACAAGTTCGGGACAATGTGCAGCAACGTAATACGCAATAACCAGGACTGTCGGGGATGAGATCGATTAAACATATGATAAAGGAAAGATGTGAAGAACCAAGAAAGTGGATAGTACCATAGAGCTTGTCCTTTATTCTTTTGAGTATATCTGTTGCTATGTGGTTCATCTCAATCAGTGACTTGAGAATAAAGAATTAGATGTGGCTGTGCATGTATAGTTCAAAACGCAGGGGTGTGTACACTAAAAAGTCGATGTACCTGTACAACAACCACAGTACCTAATCAGAAGCCTGTGCACCAAACCTTCGGGAAAAAAAATCTGCGCCCTCAAAAAAGGCCCAAGACCCCTGAAAAAGCAGCACTCTAGCCACCTTTCTCTCTTCCCCATTTCCGTCCTCATTCTCATTTACATTCTCATTCCCACACTTTCATCATGTTTATACCCTGGAGTATCTTTGCTGTTAACCTTGTGTTGACTGCCCTCCAAATCGCCCTTGTATGTGCGGTTGGCGCTGTAATGACAATCTATTCGCGCCATGGTGGAGAGTACGCCCACTCCGTAAGGTGGATATACCAAGGGGGGTACCTCGAGATGCTTGCATCGCTCTCCAATTCTCGCGCCGTAAGTGCACGTGTTCGGGCCGTGCTGGTGCTGGTGATACTCGCACGTCTGGTATCCAACTTCACGGACAATGGAGTATCTTACTTCGTCAGGCCGGCCACGAGGTTGGGGAACTTTTCGTATATACCGGTCAATGTGACACAGCATGTCTCTAATGGAGTACAAGTGGTTCTTAGCGGATGGACCCTCACCGTTCGTGAAGGAGCCAATGTCACAGAAAACATACTACTGATGCTCAACAATACCGCAAACATTCCTAATGCCAAGCCCGGAAGAATCTATACCCCAAGGCTATCTCCATACGATACCGGATGTAGCGAGCTCAGTGTAAATGTCTTTGTCAGTGCCAACAATAGGACTGTGACCGATTTCCGTATTCCTTCCAGAGGTACCGTAATTAGAGACCGCTGTGCATCCATGGAGATTGCCATTGTTGGCAGCTTTGAAACACCATACGACTATAACAACAGCATGGTTGATGGAAGATTAAGCCAAATGATACCGTCCACTCCGCAGTTTCTCATGATGCCGCATTATGGAGCCCTCAACCCGGGGAATATTCAAGCATTCCCAGAAATGTCTTCGTCTGCGACGGTAATGTATGGCGACATGCCGTGCGGTATCATAGACCCAACACCCTCCTACTCCAAGTGGATTTCTTCGGCGCAGAGAACCCCGATAACAACATATGCCACCAAATGCATGCCTCCAAGCGGTGAGATAGTAACCGTGTCCGTGTCATCCATGCGTACGTCGGGAAGACTGCCGGACTTCTCCAATAGGTTCGGTATGCTGGACGAGATGGCGCTGTCTATGAACGCGTCTATGCATCAATACAGTTCCAACAGTACCTTGTACGTCGAGGGAAGGGTGAATGGAACGTCTGCAAGCATCCTGTCTTGTCAACCAACATGGACTAGCGACGGGGGATGGTTTATATGTATATACTCCGTCTTTGACGTTATCATGACAAAGGTCCAGACGAAGGACCCCAACATCACCCAGATGCTTGGAAAGCAGTATGACACGGGTACAACAACAAGTGCCATCGTCTCCATCCACCATATACGGACAGGTGGTAAGTGGTCGGACATATCCAACACAACAGTTAGCATGTTGAAGAATGCATCGCGTAGCTCAACCGAACTGCTTGCACGGTTGGGCCATAACTTCTACATGGACTGGGATAAGGAAACATCTTATATAATGTATGACACCGCGGACACTCAGCAAGGCCTCGAGATTCCCACCTGGGTTGTCATTTCTGTGTTGGCCATCATTACGGCATCTGCCCTCCTATACGCGTCAAGCCTGCTTCTCGACGAGAAATATAGTTCGTCCCTCTACAAGAACATCGCGATCCAGATGGCGCCACAGATGGGAGCCAATGCGCCTATGCTGATGAGAGCCAAACTCGACCCAGTAAGGTTCGAGGAGACCCCTGCTGTGTCTGGCGAACAACGTGAGCTGGATGGAATGGAGACTCCGCTTGTTTCAGCGCTGTATTCTACTCTTGGTAAGGTGCACGAAGAGTAGTCCTATCTACCTCGCGCTCGACAAATAAGCCCGCCGGACTCTTGCAAGGATGCCACGCATACTGTCAGCTGTGCATAAGCTGAAAAGTCGGTGCCGAAGCGATGTCTGTCGGTGAGAGTAACGTGAGAGATGTAATCAATAGTCAAGGGTACGAGGATAGTCGTATCAAGCAGCTTACCATCTCAATAGACTTGCCCCTATGCTGACAGAGACCAGGAATACTGTATTTATTGTTCTCAATGATCGGCATAGAGAAACTGGACAAGATATAGTGGCAGACTGAACTGAACAAATATTGGCATACTTTGGCTTTGAGGATTGTGTATCTTGCTAATGTTGCGGACATCATGGATGTAAAGCGTCTCCTTGATGACATGTGATCCACTGCAACAATACTCTAATTGGATACTGGCGTATCATTTTAATGCAGAAAATTTGATTTTGCTTTTTGCAGGAATTTTTGTTGTTTGCAATGGCAATGCGCAAAATAGGCGAGGGTCCTTTCAAGGGAGTTTATTCGTCAAACAAACAATGCAAATCCACATCAAAAATGTTTGCAAGGCGGAACAGCTATTCGAAATGTTTGTCCTCAAAGAAGTGATGGATTTTCAGGGGAGTTTCTGTGTAGCAAGGAATGTTTTCGTCAAAAAGGCGATTCATATTGTTTCTTTACTCCACAGTTCGATCTTATTGTTCAAAAATCTTGGCAATCGCACCGCATGCTATCTTGTTGCCACCTTCATGTTGAAGGCTGACTACCAAAATCTGGAGGAGAACACTTGTCATGACCGGATAACAGGCACATGACTCTGCTGTATTGGAATGACTCCTTGACCTTGATGACATCCAACACAAAAGATCCTCTTGTATATGAAGGATTGTAACACATGGCATCGACCTCTCGCTACAACCGTGCGATTACTTGGAAGTCTCTCTGCAGAATATAGATTATTCCATAAACTAATTTATGAGAATTGATCATTACCTACTAAAAAAAAAAATGTGTTTTATAGTTTTTTTTTCTGAGACAGGAGATTAATGGTGGAAGAGAAGAATGAAGGATTGGTGGCAAACTAGGAAGTGTGTAACTTTTCGCACTTCTCTACCAAGACTCAAAGGAGGAGACCGTAGTAGCAGGAGCTTTGATCATGGATCATGCGTTTGTAGCAATTGAGAATAATCAAACCAAACTCCAAGCTTGATACATCATACAGCCGCCACTAGGGATCCTCTCATACAAGTCGAGCCAGAGCAAATATATCGTTCCGTGAGGTTTACTAACACTAATCTCAAAATACTGTATTTGTTCAAGGTAAGTGTGTGAATCATTTGTCCATCAATACAGTAGGTTCATGGTGTAGTATCGACATGAATTGAATCCATATATGATGCGAGTCCGTTGTTCAGGTAGTTTGCTGTCATCCTCGCAATACAGGGCCCTATTAATTGCATCTACTTCTTCCGGGCAACCTTTGATGTACGATAGGCCTAGGTCTTCAGGTGACTTAGAGGTGAGCTCCACGTCGGTGGTCACTACTGTTAGTGAAGTGTGGGTCTTCGCGATTTCGACAAGCTCTCGATGTCGAAAGCGCAAGCGGATCGAAGAACAACTTAATTTCTTGAGACCGGGCAGTACTTGTAATAGACATGCTAGTTCATCGGCTTCAATATCCCAATTGCCTCTGAGATCGATACCCATGAGATTGTTATGGACGAATGGTAACATCTGGTTGTTTTCCCTGTTCAAAAAAGCATTGAGAATTCCTTTAACACTGAGCAGAAAAGGATGGCCTAAATGGACATGAATGAGAAATAAACCTCTGAGGGCTGGACATGAGCGCAAGATAACAAAGCTGAACATTAACTCGTGAAAGTCACCCTTCAGAGAGAGAGTGCGTAATACCGGGAAAGAACAATCCCAGGTCCATCGTGTTGGGTGGAGTACTCTTGGACCCATCCATACATCACATGCGACTGCGCCATCTTCATTCCTGCGATTACGGGTTCTTGCACTCGCGCTATACATGCCCAGGCTTTTGAGCATGGGTGCATGGTGGAGGCAGTTTGGGTCCAAGAAATTAGTTGCTAAACTGTCCAGCCTAAGCTTCGTCAGCTTTGGACAATGAAACCAAAACTCTGGCCACCACCGTTGTGGCTGCTGTTCGGAGGTTGCAGGAGCGATGGTGGTAGTGGTGGCATCGATCGATAATGGTGAAAGCGGCGACACCTCCGTAATTTGATCATCCTGTGACGCATTGGGTGCGGTAGCACTGAATCTTACCAGCGGGAAATCGAAACGGATGATCAACTTATCGATGTTTGGTACCTGTTCCCATACCGAACAGTCGATTGCCAGCCCGGTTAGTATCAACGTTTTGAGTGTGTATAGTTTTCGCGGAATGGTGAACAAACGGTCAACCATCCCGTCAGCAGACCGAGGGTAAAACACCTCAAGCCGTTTCAGCGTATCAGAGAACCCGAGTATACCATCTTGGACGATCTTCAATTTGGGTGTGGAACCATGGTCTGAGTACACGACTTCCAATCTCTCCAAAGGAACCAATTGATGACCTCCAGGCTGGTTATTGTAGTGCTTAGCCTCATATGCAGCCCAGGCCAGGAGATCTTCGTCATCATCAATGGTTACCCCCGGGCTAATGGAAAGGAAAGTCATGCCTCGTAAGCGTTGCAGGATCTGAGCGTGAGAATGGCCCGGGTAAAACTTCGTCAAGGCGTCCCAAGCCTCATTGGAATAACGAGGACTTCTGCACAGTATTTCTTGGATCGTTGTCATATACGGATCAAGCACATGGTTCAATGTGACAGTAGATCCATCGGGTCTAAGAAGTGTGGGATAGAACCTCGGTCGTGGGAGAAGCGAAAGAATTCTCTGTGTGCCACTAAACAGTGTGTCATGAAACCTGTAGTCGTTGATACCTACGTGTGGAACTATTGCTATCGGACCTAATAAATACAAAGGGAAGTCCAAAGTTTCAAATGAGAAAGTAGAAGAGCAAGGGATGGAAGTGTCCGACCGTGGAACCATGCTCTGTCGGCTTCAGGAGAACATTGGCCGGCTTTACGATAGTAAGAGACAATAGTGAGAAAAAAAAAAGCTGGAGTACATACCCTGAAAAGGCGAGTTAGGTATCATATGGCATTCCCTGAGTTGATAAGGCCCATGATGCAGCTGAATTGCTTTTATCATCGCTTCGACAAAGCTGTAAATGTCTTTGTAATTATAGTCTTGATCAACATAGATCCAAATCTTCCGCAAGCGAGTCATTTTGGCAGCATTGTTGAGGTATCGCTCTTGGTCCTCAATTTTGATTTCTAGCTCCTCAATCTCGTCCAATCTGTGGCTGACAAAAGCCCATGTTAATGTCCTGTACATATCCTTGCTAGGGTATTTGAGCGCTTCACATAGCTTATCCACAGTATAGAAATCTCGGTATCTCCAGCGGATAACATTGACCAAAGAGAGATAGTTTAGCATAGGTTGTGGATCAGGTGGTGAGCCAGAGGGAGACAAACCATTGGATTGACGTATGATTTCAATATTCTTGCCGTCAGCAGGAGACAGATAGAGGAGGAAGAGGACCAGTTTGCGGATGTTGTCATCGTAAGTGTCGGTACGGCTCACGAAAGGGTCGCGGTAAAGGCGACGAGCAGCAATGAGGAACACATTTTTACTGACAGTCAGAAGGTTGAACAAGTCATGAGTATTATCGACCCATTCTATCACCTTGGCGATACACTCCACAGGTAGGCGAGGCATGAGGTTGATATATATTCGTTAGGAATTCGGACTAGTGAAAAGGAGGTGTGAAAAAGAGGATAATGGAGGTTCTAAAGTGGGGGATAAGCGTTAAATGGAATGGTTTTCTGTGGGTAGAGGGTATAAATACTTCTCAGCAAGAAGTTTGTTCTTCTCGACTACTTGGTAATGAATATCGTAGACATGTTGTCGCAGTAGACGACTTTCAAAAAATAAAAAGCCTAAATTGTGGCTGTTTTCAGAATGGGTTGTCAAGGGTCAATCGACAAATATATTGTGATCTCTGCATGCATGTACATACTCCAACTTTCTCTCTCTCTCTCTTTTTTTTTTTTTTTTTTACAGACGGATACTCCATTTCGAGCTTGATGACTTATTTTGCTTTCTCGATTAACAGAGACAACTGTAAATTGTGTGCCCACGAGAGGAGTCAGAATACTCTCAAAAGAGCCTCAAAGAATTTGTATGTGTAGTCCCTGTAGCCGCTGCACTGTATAGGAGAGGTGTTCACCACTTAGGCAAGCTGCGAAAAAGAAAGTTTAATGAAGCACATCTTCTCCATTGCTGTGATATGCCTTCTATCTTGCAACTCATTCAATGACTTCTTGTCAACAACGGCAGTGTCGGTCTACTCGCCTGGACACACGCCATCGGCATGATATCTCGCGGTGAGCAAACGCAAAATGGTCTGGGGCCACTAACACGCCATGGGACAGATTCAGTGATCGACCATTTGAGATCGCGTCTCCTTTCCAAAAAATGTCTTTGTGGTGAAATACCGCCACCATAGCCCTTAACGCACATTAGATAGAAGCAAAAAAGAATAAATACCCTGCTAGAGGTTGTGTGGACCCCAGCAGAATTCCAATCGGATTCTTCACATTCTCCTTGACTCTCTCCTTGTACCTTCAACCATTTATTACATTTTCCGTTCTTCCTATTCTAGGTATGGTTGTGACGCCGTCGGCAAGGGTGATGTTGCCGGAAACAGGTGTGATGTTTATTTCTAGGAAGCGTGTGATGTCATGGCGGATACAAGAATGAGTAGCACCAGGATCTAAGAGTGCCTGATATGGTGTGCCGAAAACCGTTAGTTGTAGAATAAGGCGATTCTCCTTAGGATCGATGGAGTGCTCTGCGTTGATCGAGGAAATGGTTACGTTGTCCTGTGTAGATTTTGTGTCATCTTCTTGATCGGCAATGTGATCATCGTGTTCATCAATCTCCTTTTCCAAGCCATATAGGGCACTAAGATTGATAGCCATATCGCGGGGACCTAGATATTCCCGTGCGAAATCGATGCGGCGTTGCGGTGATTGAAAAGAATGTTCAGATGTGCTTACATATGCAGCATTGCTTGTATCACCCTTGACGTGTTCAACAGGGTTTGGATTAGTGAGCAAAGTATGGTTGGCGTTATCTGATGGTGTATCAACGGATAATTTATTTTGTTCCGCATCGTGTGTAACCATGCTATCTGTCCTTTGGGGTGTTTGATAGGATGATGCTGATGAAGGCGGCTGCCGTGCCAGATCAGTGTCTGTGGATTGTTCCGACATCTCCTCTTGGGGGGGGACATTGTTAGTTCCTACTGGCAGCGTTTTTGTCTCGGGCTGTGTGGGATTGATGGCGACAGAAGAAATGGTTAATGGTAGATTAAGATGGAGATGCTCATTGTGTGTGTCATTCTTTTGGGAGCCATGAGTAACACCTTCATAGCGCTGCTTGTTGCGGCATTCGTCAACGGTATGGCCTCGTCTGCCACAGAAGATGCAGTTCTTGCAGTCGCTAGTATTATGGCTGCTATTCTCTCCACAGCGTGAACAGAAGAATTTGCCGTCATGCTTGGTCCTGGTGTAGCGTGGAGTGCGGTGTGATTCGTGGCGATCTGAGCGGTGTTCACGGCGCTTGTTGTTGAATCGGGAGGAAGCAGTTTGCGAGCGATGGCGTTTGTGGCGCTTGACGCCCTTCGACTTCTTGCGATCTGCTTCACCGCTGTCACTGCTGTCATCGCTGTCGCTCTGACTATCAGAATCCGAGTAGCTGTCGTAACTATCGTCATCCCGTTTGTGCTTTTTTAGCCGACTCTGTTGTGGGACCGGTTTGCAGGCTCAAGATGCGGATAAACGTGCGCAAATCTGGGAAAGATGTAAGGGAGTAGTTTCTCATCTCGGCACGATACGTAAGGAGCATGTTAGGTAAGATTTCGCTCACAGTGTCCGAGAGGTCTTGAAGCAAGGGCCAGTGTCCGTTTTCACTCTCCATTGAGCCAAACTCAGTGAGTAGACGCTCGACATATTGCCGATACGATTCGTTCGGATGTCTGCCTTTCTTGATAAGTCTGTTCAGTGCGCGGCGACGTTGTTCGTCGTTAAGCGCAGCGGTTTTGAACGCTTCGGCAACGATGTCCCATGGGAGTGGCTCAGGGACTGTGCCGTTAGCTGTCGCGAGTTTTTTACGCTGACGCTGCAATTCCGTTTGGAAGGCGGCTTTAACTATGTTGTTACGGATCTGAAAAGAAACATAGCGTTCCGCGTTTTGAAGAAAAGCAGCTTCTCCAACGTATTCCTCGGCGTTAAGCTTGAGAAGATACAGGAATTGTGCAGGCGTATGCTTATCGCCCTTCCCATAAGTGGGGAAACTTTTGTGCACAAGGAGACGAGTGCGCTCCGTTTTAGTTTCGGAGGGGCTACCCGTGTTTTTCGAGCTTTGGCAAACGATCGTTAGACGATCGAGTTCTTGTTGGGCGTACTGAACGTCAGCCCAGGCCTTGGCTGTGAGAGCTCGAGCTTGTTCAGCGCTCTCGGGATTGGCGTCTTGGGCAGCTTGCACCGAAGTTATGTACGCCTGGCGACAGGTGTCCAAAATGCGGCGTGCTCGGGCAATGACGGCGTTGGTCTCGATGCCTTGGGGTTTCTCGGTGCGGGCAACGGCGAGCGGGTGTGTCTCGGCGGCCTGGGAGATGTTCAATGGGTTGAACGGGGAGGAGCTGGATCGTTCGTGTGAGTTGGTGGTGCCCATCTGTTCGGCCTCGGACTGCTCGGTAGCGGCATCGTCAATGATCATATTCGCGTCCTCTTCAGGACGCTCGACAGGGTTGTCAGCGATGGAGTTAGTGGTCTTAGTCGTCGTGCGTGAGGAAGGGGCCATAGTGATGATAATATAGAGGTTGTGTGTGAATCCTCAATCTTCCAAAAAAAAGACGAGTGCAAAAAAAAATCGGAAAATGTAATAAATGGTTGAAGGTACAAGGAGAG
>JAAAIY010000114.1:0-34657 GCA_016098105.1 Actinomortierella wolfii
GTTTCCCTGCTGAATGTGGATTCCCCAACAACACCATATTTGATTGTTCCACCACTGGTGTTACTCCTGTCTTTAACCAGACATGTGACGCCTACGGTTGTTGGCAGCAGACTCCCACCGAAGCCATGTGTTTGGTCGAGTGTCAAGTCAACATGTATGCTGGCTTCTGGTATAACGCAACCTACGGTACGGTTGTGAGCATGGGCATTGACACTGGCTATAACACAACTCTTGTCTTTGATTCCAACGGAACAAGCTCGCTCAACTCACTCGGTGTCAACGTTGCACAGACGGTGTACAAGGTCAATCCACAAGGTCAGGCCTTCGTTGCACAACCCGGCCAAGTCTTCACTCCAGCCCCCAACTTGGACCATCCCACCGGCGGACAGTTTAGCAGTTTGGCATCGAGAGCAGACGGTATCTTCTTGATGGCACCTCGAAACGGCACTACTGCCTACTACTTCCCACCCAATACAACTGATCCACCTATTCCTGTAATATACACGAATCTTCCAGGCAACGCTGTCACGTTCTGCAGCTCGACTGAGACTTGCTATGGCGACATTGCGTTTGATGGCAATGGCTATCTCTGGGTTTTCGCCCCTGATGGTCATATATTCATCTCGACCACCTCACAGACGACCGCTCTCGGCGGCCCGTTGAAGTACATTGGTACTATTCCAGTGACTGACCTTAATCCTGGTGCTGCCATTGCCTTTGACGCCAAGGGCAATGTCTACATGGGCGGTAACAGAGCCGGAGCTGGCGGCTTTTTATACAAGGCGACCATGGAGGACCCTTTGAACGGCTCAATCGTTCTCACAGATGTTCCGCACATCATTGACTTGGCCACTTGCGTTTACCCAACGAACGATATTTCACACTTGTTGGCATAAACAATATGTAGAGAGGTCAAATCTATGATAGACATGGTTTTAGAACAATGCTTTCCATTGACCGCTGGAGCATCAATTAAAAATATGTCCATCTACTTCAACAGCTTGTTATCGCACCTCTTTTTTTATTATTACTTCTAACTCTGTGACTCCATGGACAGTAAAGTATTGAATTTTCGGATATATTGCTACATTATGACACGTTAGTGTGTTCATTATGTGACTGAATCATACGTAGATTGAATAAAAGTTGTACAATTCAAAGTTTTCAGGGGTTACCGATAGACTAGAAGCAAGTCTCGGTCCTGCCAATCTCCAAGAGGCTCAAGGGCGTATTTAAGAATAACAGTTTCAGAATGAAATCATGTAAGTTTGTGGGAAGAAGCTGAATGATGGCTACAGTATAAAGCATGGCTCTTGCCTTATAGGTAGGAAACAATGACTCTAACAAAACTCATACCAAGCAGAGATCAATACTTCAAATACCTGAAGTGTATATACACTTTCGTCGCGAAACGATGATGGGAATTCATCATATTATCTTTGGTGTCAACTTGCCCATAAAAGGGGCAATCGTAAAGACAGGGTGCATGGAAATAGATCCAGAGAAGCCTAGACCTCAAACACCAGCATGATTATTTCATGCATGGCTAAACTATGCAAACAAGCACAGATGTGTGTTGGTGTAGATACTCCCTGAGAGGAGAGTGGTATGAGATTGTCTGTAAACTGGTATGACCCTCCGCCTCAAAATTCATGCATAGAAGTTCTCGGTAAGATTTACTGGAGAAATCTCCACAAATGCATGATGGCTGATCCATCCCTTGCTACAACGATAATAAAAATTACTCTAGCCGCCCTAACATACTGTGCACACCCTTATCCTCTTCCTCAAGAGCTAAATTAATCTAGCTATATGTCTTCTCCCTATTTCCAATGACTGAAAAATCGCTTCTTTTTTCAATGTAGCAAATGATGGGATTTTTCTCCATTTCCTTGTTCGCTACCAACTTTAACATGAAAATTTTTGTCGAACATCTCTTCAATGGAATACCTCTCCGAGCTCATAGTTGGAGATGTGAAAGTGGATATGTACTGTCGCTTCTTGTCCTATGATCATAATGTATCAGTTGTCAGTCTTCAATGTCACACTCGTCGTCGCATTGTTGCCCATATATCTCTCTATAGGGCTTCACCATTACTACTAAGATTACTAAGATCGGTACAATTTTACTATGTCCAAAAACTTATGTAATATCAACTTTTGGAAAAACTAATGTACACTTTGTGATATTCCCCTCCTTTTACTTAGTCATTTCTCCGTATTTCTCTCTCTGTCCTCCCCCCACATTCACTTTCCCATTCCTCATCTTGGAGGGGCATCTTCCTTCATGCTATTCCAATTAACTCATTTTGCTATGTCTACATCACATACCTGTAGGCCTATGCTGCTTCGTCAAAAGCTACTATTGTTTCAGCTTCTTTTCAAGACGGTCAAACGCCTGTGACAAAGCGTTTAAACATCATTCAAGGCAACTATTATCGAAAGCGCCATGTAGACGGAGTTTTATACGTCAAGCATATTACCTTTTAACATGTTGTACACCTAGGTACCTTTGTGGAAAACGCGCGTTGATATTCATATCAATTTTTTTGCGAGAGTCAAGAGACCTCTTACATGGACAGAGGTTGCTATCATAAGTGGACCATGGGGAAGTATTCTAAGACTACCGCAACCAATGACACACATCACAGAAACTACCACACGTCAACGTAAGAGGTATTGATGCATGGCGATAGGCATGGTGATGACCGGAACGGTTAGTAGCCAGAATACAAGACTCAACTATGAGGCGTCGTAAATACTCACGTGACAAGTCACTACCGGATGTTTATTTTTCACAGACAGATCTGGATGTGCTGCAAAATTGAGGCGCGGCCTGCTCCAAGATAGTGGATGGGATCATGGAAGACCAACTGACCGACGTTAAGGCAAAATTGGAAAACCGAATGGACAGAACGAAGTTTCGGTTAACGTTCAATGTAGGTGCCCAGATGTTTTTGGTAAGTTAATCAAACAAATGAGAGACTACTTTGACTGCAACGACAGCCAGTTGCTTCTGCTCCAGGACAAGTGTCTGAGCTCTATGACATGGGAAGGCTAGAGGATACAGACAGGACTCAACAGTGTCAACTATTGGAGCAGCCACAAGACCAAGTGATCTTCATGCAGGAGAATCTGGAGCTACCCAGGATTCACCAAGGTGGAAGCAGACGTCAAAGGTCAAGTCAAGCCAGGAGGATGACTATATTGAAAGGCTTGAGTGGCTTCCAACAATCAAAGAAGGCATAAGTCACAGGCAGACACGGAAGTTTATCCTTCGTCAGACCGTGCTTGAAAGATGTAGGGGATATAATAAATAAAGATACTGTGATAGTGTGGATCTTTCTTCTTTGTGTGCTCTCTGAGGTTGTTCTTTAGTCTCACTGCTTCTCACCTTTTACTACTTGCAACGACCGGATATTCCAACGAATGTTGGTTTTATTTTTTTGATTATTATGTCCATTCTCTCCTTCCCATTCATTGAATCCAATGTGCTATTCAGGTCATACATTTTCTTTACTATGTGGCGATACTCTACTTGAAATCACGGGTAATGACAATGGCTTCATGTGTGTACTACTTTATAACGGTAGATGGCAAATATCAGAGCGACATGGCCATGAGGCGAATTTTGCAGAAGGAATAGACATGATGCATGTGATCACGTGAAGACTGCCGAGCGAGTTCACCAAGAATCTATTATGTCTTTGCGATATGAAATGACGTGTAAAGTTTGAGAGCATGGTGAGTCGCATAGGATGTTTTTCTCTTCTGCCCATAGCGTGTTTCGGAATTTCAGGATGCATATTCCTATCGCTGCTACTTTGCTGTAGAATACAACAACAGGAGTGTATGGCACATAGCTCAGGAAGATCTCACAAGTCCAAACACTGCTACCGTAATGTGAGACCCACGAGACTATGCCCTCTCCTTCCGCTTTGAGACTTTTTATAGGAAACAAAGCTTTCCTCCTACATGTTATTGGGCCTAACAACGTTTTTGTAATAGAGTTGTTTGGTTGTATAGCAGATGAGAAACGACTATCAGCCAGAGGTCCCTCAATATTCAATTATCGAGGAAATGTTTACCATTGCACTGGGCCTGTACAGCCAGCGGACGGAGCTCCACCAAATTTGCGCATCTGTACTTCCATGACGGTTCATACGACAACTTGGGTGGCCTTTGAAAAGTGAATGTCGCGGCTTTTGTACGAAATGACAATCATTATGCATATCGAATTCGAAAGGCAATGAAGTTACTGGAATCGTGATACAAGGAAACAATTACTCACCGGAGCCTAAGAAGGTTTGACATGCCACTCGAGATCACAATGCTACTCATGCTACTCTAGGCATTGTTATCTTCAACAATTGAAACGTTCGGTGCTGCAATACTCTTTCGTCCAATGAGATTGCTGTTCTTCCTCTGGATAACAGAGGTCATAGCCCAGAACAACGCTACATCGTAATGCACTTCAAGGATGGTTCAATAATCAACTTAGGTCTCTTTGATGTAGTACATACTACTCTTTTGCAACCTCTCAATCCTTGCAAACTCTGGTGACGGTTGTGGCGATCAATATGACAATTAATCACTTTCGGATTCCACAGATATGGAACCTCTCCATGACAGGTGTTTGGCTACAGACGGGCCCCCTAATTTATGGTGAAAACATCGCTTGAACATGATTCAAAAGCTGCTATTAGGCAAACTGTTTACACGTGACGATGGACTTTGGGTTACCAGACGTCGAAAACAGCTTGCTTTTAGTTCAGCACAAAGACTATGATGATCTATCTTTACGCACGAACAGCTTT
Organism: Actinomortierella wolfii; assembly: GCA_016098105.1. NCBI lineage: Eukaryota > Fungi > Mortierellomycota > Mortierellomycetes > Mortierellales > Mortierellaceae > Actinomortierella > Actinomortierella wolfii. The sequence goes on from JAAAIY010000114.1 coordinate 4,818, forward strand.
ATGTTATAATCTCGCATACTGTCGACTTCAATCATGTCCATGTTCTACTTGGTGAAGAAAGGAAGAAAGGAGCAGTCAAAGTCAAGGAGCATGTTTCCATAGTCACTCACTAGTCTTTTCCGAACTTAATCGATGAACAAATACATTATCCAATAACATTCCTCTCCCTCTCTTGGCGGCGAGCGGAGGCCGCCGCGGGTTTACTAGTGAGAACCAAGGAAGGATGAATAATATCCATGACTTAATATAACTGAATCTGGAAACAACCACATTTCTCTATACTATCAAAGGTCATGAGGAAGACAGTTGGCCCAAGAGCCCTCTCCCATGATGGAGGAATGAAATCAATATGATAGAAAGGTATAGTTTGGCAGTCAAATTCTCGTAATCCATGTCCAGCCAACGGCTTCCTCTGGTGATTGCTCTCACGGTGGTACAAGCATTTTTTTTCGAGGGCAACCCCAAATGCATGGAATGCTATTCCGCCATTCTGTGCATGATGGGAAGCAAGAGAGGTGGCCCATGCGACTGTTTCGAGAGTGTTGTCTTGCATCACGTATTAAACAGATGGCACTACTGCCCTCTCCATTGTATAATGTGACCATGACAATCGATGGACAACGCCCGATCTCTATAAAATAAAGAATGGACAAGCACAAATACTAAAGAATCTCTCGCTCATACACACACACACACTCCCCCCCACACACATATATACTACGCATAAGACTCGAGTCAACAATGTCGCCCCGTGCACCATTCTCATTCAACACGCCTCTTGCGTGCCATCGAGCGCTTTCCCCAATACCTTCCCCATGAGTCATCATAACAACCATTAATCTCCAACAGAGAAGACTAAAGAAACACTTTTGACCTTAATCATCGCTGGAATGGCCTCGTTGGAGGCTATGTCGCATGGTAGAAGTGGTATGTTTTTTTGGGGGGGAGGTCGTTCTTATAGACCAAACTGAGAAACGATTGCCGTCATTCCAATTCTAGAAGAATAAGAGAAGAACTAAACGACACAAAGGTTAAATCGCCAATTTTTACTGTATCGGTAGTTAGTGCATATATCAGTTCATAAGTCAGCCAAAAGCTTGTCACGCAGGATACTATTTATAATCAGTACAAACAAAAGGCGAAAGCCTTTGATGCCAAGAGAATGGATATGGAAGGGACTAACCATGATGTGTCCTGGTTTTGTATACCTAGAGTGGTGACTACTTGTCCTTCGGCATACGATATTTTGGCGAGGGCTGCTTGGGGCGGCAAATGACAAACTAAAGCCGAGTTTCTCTTTCCTCGAGCCCCTTGGAGATGGGAGGAGAAGAAGACCATCTGAAGTCTCTGCATAGTCGTGGCTGTTCTCATAGTTGTGTACCAAAATTACCGTGGTGGACTTAGTTGACACAGGAATAAAGTAAAAAATGCACTTTATGAATGCTCACTACAATTTGAATAAAATGAGATGGTGATTGAACTACTAAAGAGTAATTCACCATGAACCAAGTCTAAGTCTGAGCATTTTATCACTGGTATTACATTTTTGCGCATCTGTGCCAACCCATTTTGGGCTTGGCAAAATTTCGTGCTTGTGTAAAAAGAAAAGACAACTTTAAATCATGTATCCGAGGAGGGGGATCAGAATTACTCCCAAAAGAAGTCCTACTGTGTATGTGTAGGCTCGGTCGCCGCTGCGCCATAAAGGAGCGGTTCTCAAAGGAATTTTACTGCGGCAACTCTTCTCCATCACCTGTGAGATTCCTTCCACCGCAGAGTCCATCCAAAAGCGTGTCGACTGCTGCAGTGCTATCACCTAAGCAAAGGCTATCTGGATGTATCGTCTCGTGGTGTCCACACATTCAATGGTCTGGGGCTACTTTGTATGCCGTAATGATTGGACCAGGGGATGTTCTCGTCGCGACGGACCTTCTCACACTTGGACTTGGCTGTGATACATTGTTGGCGTTCCCAATCGGCTTGGTTCGCGCCTCGCGCCTTCCAAATATGCTTTCGTGTCGTGTTCTCGATATATGAGCCGAAACGATGAGTTAAACTTGATAGCTGTCCTTTTGTCTGGGCTAAAGAGTGTTTACCAAATCGGATTCAATCTTGTTGGAACAATGGCGCGCCAGATGTACTGTACTCCTATCTGGTTACGGGTCGACAGACTAAACGCCACTTACGAGCTATGCTTCGAGGGGGTGTCTGCCTGTGTGTGCCACTCAAGAAGGGGAGTTACTTGCACATTGTGTCCATTGTCGCTGGTCACCATTGTAGGAGTGGTGGGAGAAAGCCCGAGCTATTTGCCTCTCTTCCCCATAATGTCTTTACCATTTTTACTCATTGGCATCATTCTGTCGTGATCCTCTTTGAGCCTCATTGTACTCAATTCAAAATGCCACTTTCTCTTAGGTGCTGGTCGTCCTCGTGTCTTCTTTCTGCGTTTGAACAGACGGCTCTTCTATGGCATAGCGTACACCCTTGCGGAGTGGTGCATGCCTGAAGAAACGCGCTGACATCGAACGCGTTGTGACATTTAATAGTTGGTGACCGCCTACACATTTTCCCATGGTTCGACTCAAATTGTACAACTGTTTGGCGCACGGAAGTGGATGATTTCTCTCCGATGTCTTTAATGCCAAAAAGTGTTGATGTTATCCCCACATTCTTAACAATGTAGAACACGGGCAAGGCTTTTATTCACAATCATCCCTAAGACCCAGAAAAGGACGGAGAGAGGAGACCGAAGGTAAATAGCGCTTCGATCAACGGGTAATATTCATCCGGGTCGATCGATCAGACCAACGGCTCTGAATTCCATAGGTGAGGATCAAGCACCAACAAACCTTTTTTTCACCGCTTCCCCCACACCTCTCATCTCCACATTCACTCCACACTAGGAAGGGCACACATTAGTGAAAAAGCATAAGCGGTGGTGGGCATTTCATTTTCATCTCCACTCTGTCCTCTTAATTTCTTCATTGTGCCATTCATTTTTAACCATTAATTCCACATTTCGGTCCATCATTCAAATTGTCTTTGGTGAATAAATAAACATGCCCCCTTTCATTCCTCCCGTGGCTCAACCAGGCAAAGTGGCACCCGAGCTGGTCAGCGAGCGAGCACTGGTGTCGTTCCCTGTTGAGGGCATGACACAGTTCTTGGTGGGACCATCCTTGGAACGCCAGCGCGAGATTCGCCGGTTGGTGGAATCGGACGAGACATTTTCGAACGCAGACAGACCTTTTCTGTCGCGCGAACAAAACTATGTCCGTGCTCTGCAAAAGGCAGCCAAGCTGATTCAATGGAAGATCCAATACAAGTGGACAGAGGATGATATGTTGATGGCCATGAAGGCCACTGGTGATTCGTTGCCCCTGTTCCTGGTAAGCATAGAGACCATGCAACAAATTTGTCAGCGATTGTTTTGGTAGACAATCACTATGCTCATTATCAAGTATGATATGACCAACCGTTCCCTCCCCTCCCTATTTTTTTCCCATGTCATCTTGTAAACACATGGTTACTCTGAGTGTAGCACGAAGCTCTGTTCATTCCTACCCTCAAGACTCAAATGTCGGACGAACAGTTGAAAAAATGGTTACCTCTGGCCGAGAACGGAGAAATTTTTGGTTGCTATGCTCAGACGGAACTCGGCCATGGTTCCAATCTGCGCAAGCTCGAGACCACGGCGACGTTCATTCCTGAGACAGACGAGTTTGAGCTCAACTCGCCGACACTGACTTCTAAGAAGTGGTGGCCTGGTGCACTGGGTCAGTCATCCAACTTTGCAGCTGTGTATGCTCGGTTGATCCTGCACGGAAAGGACTACGGTGTCCATCCATTCCTGGTGCAGATTCGCGACCGCCTGACGCACCAGCCTATGCCTGGATGTGAAATTGGTAACATTGGCAAGAAGATTGGCTTTGACAACATTGACAATGGATTCTTGAGTCTCGATCGGGTCCGAATCCCACGCGATCAACTGATGATGCGCAATATCCAAGTCACGCGCGAAGGCAAGTTCCAGCACGGCAAGCATGCTAAGCTCGGCTATGCCACGATGATCAAAATTCGAGCCATCATTGTCCGGAACGGCGGATGGTCATTGGCCCAGGCCCTCACATGTGCCATCCGATACAGCTTGATTCGCACACAGGGTGGCGAGACGCTGCCGAGTCAGGCAGGTCGTGAGGTCAAGATTCTGGATCATGCCATGCAGCGATTCCGCTTGACTACGTCACTGGCGTTGTCGTATGCATGCATCATGAGCGGCATTGTTATGATGGATATGTATCATCGCAACCTGTCCAACACGCTCAAGGGTGATGTCGCCTTGCTGGCCGAGACGCATGCCACCTCGTCTGGTCTCAAGGCTCTTTGCTCCGATCTTACTTTGCAGGCCATTGAAGATACTCGTCGCGCATGTGGCGGTGTTGGGTACAATTGGGCGTCAGGTATGGTGATATTTGACCAAGAATAATGTCGGAAAAAAAAGAAATGTTAGAGGAAAGTTATTATGCGAGTTGCTAATTTTCTTTTGTTTTTTTTTATAACTTGTTATGTTATTTTCGGGGGGGGGGAATGGTGTTCTAGGCATTTGTGAGCTTTACACAACCTTTTTGCAGGATGTGACAGTTGAGGGTGAAAACACTATTCTCCACCTGCAGACTGCACGTTGGCTGCTTAAGAACGTCTTGGCTGCGTTGCAGTCGGGTAAACTGGACAATGTGTCGTCAGGTCTTGCACCGTTCCTCAAGGATCCATCTTTGGTCACCAAGCAGAAGTCTAGTATCCTTGCCGGTCGCCCAGTGTCAGCCCAGAGCATGATCGACGCCTTCTGGCACCGTGAGGCACGCTTGCTCCAAGAAATCTTGGATCGCATCCGCCAAAACTATCCTTCGGGCTTCAGCGAACAAGTTGTTGCAGATAACATGGTGGACCTGATCGAGCTGTCTCGCGCTCACTGCGAGGGTATTTTGGTCCGTAATTTCGAGAATGCCATCCAATCGTATGAACAGAGTAGCCAAAACAGCGGCGGTAATGCCACCAAGAACGTCGTGAGTGTCCTCCGTAAGCTGCAAGAACTGCACTCTATTCACCGACTTTTGGAAAAGGTTGGTGATTTTGTCTTGGACGGCTATATTTCCCCTGCGCAAGCGGCCTGGTGCAAGGAGCGTCGACAGGAGCTTGTGGATTCGTTGCGGTATGACCTGATTGGGTTGGTGGACGCGTTTGACTTTTCTGATAACCAGCTCAATTCAGCGATTGGCTGTTATGATGGCCGTGTGTACGAGTCTCAGTACGAGTGGGCAAAGTATGGCATGACCTTGGTCGCCAAAGGCAAGGATGGTGGAGTCCTCGGCCACGACGAGGTGCTGAAGCATGTCTTTGCCGAGGGTCGGAAGATTAATGGTAGCAAGTTGTAGAGGTAGTCAACGAAAGTGAAAAAATTTTTATCCAATAAATCGTGATAGACCGTGCATTACAGCTTTGTTGATCCCAAGTCGAGGGGACGTTGTTGTAGACAGAAGCTCTCCTGGCAGTTTATTGGTAGGTGATTATTGACAGTTTTCACCAATGAGTGATCGAGAAAGGGAGAGATAATGAGCGTGGACGTGTACTTTTCAATACTTGCTGTCGTTGTTTCCGTTAATGTTGTTGTTTTTTACTCTGCTACCGCGAGAGCTTTTCGCTGTTTGCTTCTGTATTTGTCCGCCAAGAGTAAAGACATATCAACGACCTTATCGAAGTGGTCCCCTTTTTACAAGTACATTCTAAGGGGAGAGGGCGATGTGAAGATTGAAGATTTGCGTATATGTTTGTATTTATGTATGCACGATCGGTACGACAACCAAATTGTTGACATGCTCTTTGGCCTAGTATACTTGACCAGGGAGGAGGTTAGTGAATAGGGAAAGTGAAAGAGAGAAAGAGGTTTCCCAAGAGCGATGACAAATAACTTTGTTGCCTTGTCTGCTTCACTCCCCTCAATTCTCCTCTTCCATCCTAAACAATGGCCAACCATGGCAGCTGACTCGGAACCAGCTTTGTTGGCAGTGCATACAACCTTGATTAAAAATATACTGAAAGGTGTATGGACAAACTGCAGCAGTTTAATATGGAGTTGGCCAGGAGAAAAAAAAATAAGACTTGGACGTGTGTGTGTTTTGGGCTATGTCATCAACGTCTCTTATTCATTCGGTGAACAAAACTCTAAAATCGGTGTTTCTCTCTCTTTTTTTCTCAACATGTTCCCTTCCAGTAAGTTTTACTTTTTTTGTCCTTGTGTCTCCAATTCAAAAAAATTTGAACAAAGGACCCCTGCCCTTTTTATTTTCCTTTTTTCTTTTTCCTTCTCTCTTTTGCTCACACTCACTCACTCACACTTACTCACCCACGTATTCACTCGCACTCACGCCAGCGCTTTCACTTTTGCTCACTCTCATCCACTCAAACTCACGCTCACTGCCATCGTAGCCCACGTCTTTAACCGTACTTGTACTTTTGCCCACACGTATTTTTCAAGTACAGCGGATTTTTCTGATCCACTCGCTATCATATAGTACTCAACTCATTTCTCTCTGTTGCCTGCCTACTGACGCTCCGCCTTAGTCTGGAGACGGGAGGGTGTGCCTTGAGTGTGATTAGAGGCACCGGTCGAGATACTGATGGCTGCGTGCTGAGAGACCTCCGCTCCCGTTTCTTTCCTTCCTCTTTTTTCCTCTCTTCATTTCTTTCTTGCACCGCCGAGTTGCCTTATCTGTTTGCGTCCAATTTCTGAGGGCTCCTCCACACATAGGCAATGTCCCAAGAGCACTCGTCGTCGCACCACCAGCTGCAGTTACCATCATGGGCGTCGACTAGTGTTCCCCGACAGCAGGAGCAAGGCAGCAGTATCCAATTCACATCCCAACACCCTCTCTCGAATGGATCACGAGAACCAGGGAGAGCGTCTGCTGTTCTGATGCCTAGCCAGTCATCGATAGCAACACAGCCGCAACAGCCAGGAGCACAGGTGCACTTAGCAGTGCCGTCAGTCAATATGGTCACTGGGCGAACAGGACAGTCGATTGCTGCGTTGCCGATGAGATCCATGACAGGAAACAACTTCATAGTAGTAGACACCATCAAAGATCGTCAGAGATCGCACGATAGTGGTCTACCACCATTAGAGCCCCTAGTTCCTGCTGTTACGCCACCATTACCACCACCATCTTCTTCCACCTCTAATGCCTCACCTCGGCCATTCTCTTCCCCCTCCTCGATACCACCTGTCATGCCTCGTCCATTGATTACGGTCAAAGGAGGTTCGGCAGCAGGAACAGGGAACTCAGCTTGGATCCCTCCCACGCCCCTTCCCAAAATCCCTCTGAGCAAACCACCGATTTCGATTCAGGTTGCACCAGTGAAGAAGATTCGCAAGAGACACAAGGTTGCAAAGTCGTGCGATGGCTGCCGCCAAAATAAGGTAATAATTTTTTGATAAACAACAAAAAAGAGTCTTTGTATTGTCCTATTCCATGGTTCGGGACGTCTTAACGAGGGGCAAGGGGAAGAATGAAAAACGACAACATGCATAACAAAGCAAGTGTTGCTTCTGAATTCACTAATTTTCATTCTATTATCGATGGCTTCATCCTACGTTAGAGACGATGCGACAACGAAATGCCTTGTTCAAACTGCAAACGGAGGAACTATGACTGCACCTACACCAGCGCACAACTTTCACGCTCGACATGGGGAGATGCACCATTGAGTCCAGAGAAGGTTTATGGATCAAAGGCTCTGAACATGCCAGAAACAGCCACCGCCCCGGGCACATCTACACCACCGACTAAGACGGCTGTATCAGTCACGGCTTCAACAAGCTCCTCAACACCTGTACCTATTCTTCCGGCAATTCGACCAGTCCAACCAGTTGATGTGGTACGGAGCATGCCCATCTCATCACATGCCAAGATGGAAGATCAGCGTGTATCCAACAATGGTTATCAATATTTGCCTGCTGATACAAAAGATAGTGCCAATACTGCTGGCCCAGAGGATCAGACTGATTATGGACGATGGGAAAAAGCAATCAGCGGAAAAGTACATCGAACGGCACAGATGGCCCGTGTTGCTCCAACGGCTATTTTGCCAGGTGGCTCGGCTTCAGTCTGTTCGGAGAGATATACTCGACGCCCAAGCAGCAAAGACAAATCCGAAAAGTCCCCACCTGCTTCCACACTATCCCCACAACAACAACCTGCTTCAGTAACAAATGCTACAGGGACAGAAATCAACGGCAAACAAAGTCAGGACAAGACAAGGTCACAGCGGTACCAAAAGATTGCAGCCAATCTCCTCTCACTGCGAGAACATAATTGCGCCATGTACCTACCACGACATATTGGCCAGACGCGTGGACGATTCTGGACATCTCCACCTCCACCCATGCAGGATGCGGACAAAATTCCGTTTCGGCATCTACATCCCTATACCCATTATGGCCAGTTACCCGCCCATCTGAAAGTGTTGCCACGAGATGCTGAGTATCTAATACACGTGTACTTTAAGGTAAAGCTAATTGATCGTTACATCTCTATTAATGCGCAAAACATGCTCAAACACTATGCTAATGCTGTCTTTGGTTTTCGCGTGCCAAAAATCTCCTAGTTTTCATATTATTATGCGCCATATGTCAACAAATCTGTGGCTCTGATGCATCTGTTTGAGCCAGACAAACAAGCACATGACTACTTTATTCTCAACGTTCTCTTCATGGGTGCATGTAAGCATCTTGCCAGAAAACAAGACATTCAACGCGCCATTGAATTCCGAGATCGAGCTAGAGGTACGACGCGAAGCATATCAATGGAGCAGCCAGAGTCGCTTAATAGCAATCTATATATGCAGCCACTGACTCTATATCGCATTAATATTGTTTGTCTATTTGGTGGTCTAGCTCTGGAGAGGATGACGGATCCTTGGAAACTGACACGCATTCAAGCGAGTGCCTTGGGCTCATCCATGGTGTATGGCGTGTTTTATGGACCAAGATCCTACATCGAGCACGTGGGCGTGTATCGTATGACGAGCAAGGATAGAGGATATATTCACCCACGCACCCTACTACCAACACGGGCATCAATCTCTGAGGCCTCATATCAGACACGGCTTTGGTTGTTTTGGGCAATCTACGTGCGTGATTGCATTAATCGTCTCTATTGGGGTTGGCCGTGCGGTATTGACCCTTGCAGGTTGCAGGCAGAGCTACCAGAGATCGAAGGGTATGTTGGCCTAGGTGGAACCTTGGTGCGCAGTCAAGGGCCAGGAGGTCGAGGGTCCAATGGGGTGTCAACTCCACTTTCAGCATCGACCAGTAAGCGTAGCACTCCTTCGTCCACATCATATGTGCCCATTGCGCCTAAACCTACAGGCTCAGACGTCGATCGAGGTCTATTATTCGTTCAGCCAAAATCTGCTCTTGGCAAGAAACGCGAAAATGAGATGGAGTCCCGCAGGAAAGAATCTTCGCCAGGCAAGCGACAGGTTCGAGCAGCGCCAGGGAGCAGTAAGGGTGGCCCAAGTGATCGCCATGCATGGCGCGGGCAATCTAGGAGCTCTGACGATGACGATGACGACGACGATGATGACGGAAAAAGCGAAGATGAAATTGACCAGACGGTGGCTGGGCGTAGTGGTTATGGTGAGAAAAATGCAGGGACTCTGCCGACAAAACGTCAACAACAAACTGTCAAGCGACCTGCAAGGGCGTATGACTTGCTGGATCTTCAGAGCAAAGGAGAAATTCTAGTAGAAGATGCACAAGGAGCTCATGCGCCTTCTGTCCTCGCTGAAAGCGATGAGTTTGAGATCAAACCTGGTCAACTTCAGGAACATCTGGATCGGATGGAGTATCTCCTCAATGCTGAAAATGACGTGACGGACGATGGTACCTACTGTCGTGCTATCTTCTTGCAGGAGGTCAAACTTTGGGCTATTGGAAATCGACTGGCGCTATACTTAGCATCGGATCGGACAGTGAGACCTAAATACCCCACAGTATCGTTTGGCGAGAGACATAGCGACGTAATTGCTGCCACTATCGAGAGCGGACGATACTCCGAGCGAGCTTGGGCAATGGACCGCGAGCTGCAAAACCTACAGGCTGAACTCATTCAATGGGAAAGGGAGCTACCAGAGTACATGCGATTCCGAATGGACTACGACCAACCAGATGTGGACCATCGAGTGAACGGAAAACTTGGTAAGGCAGTAAATGCAATTTGCAACAATTGATACAGATGTGGCAAAAAAAGAAGAAAACTTTAATTTTAGACGGCATATGAACTTTGTACTCATATCTATTTTTTGCACGGTGTTTACTGTAGCTATTTTAACTATGCACTACTACACGATGATCCTTATGCTCCAGTCAGCATGGCTGCCAACGCCGCTGTCCAAAGAAACAGAAAGTTTTGAGGGGAAAGCCCTGTCATCGCCCTCTCTGTCCAACCAGCGCGCCTCGTCAACAGAGGCGCCGTCTCGATCCATGACCGAATCGCCACGGCATTCGGATGTTTCATCCCCAACTTCATCGCCAAGCACACCGTCCAACAGCCTGTCTTCGCCGAGTCCATCGGCAAAGTCATCGTCATCAAAGCCTCGGAAACCAGCCTTCCAACCAGCATTTCTCAACACCGCGCACGAAATCTGTACCGAGCTCTCGCATCTCTTGCTTCGTCATATTGACTTGTGTCTGACACGATACCCGGACTGGTGTGTTATACAAGCTAAAGTCAATCATAGTATCACAGTGGCCTTACGCGTCTGTTGTATTAATGCTCATCTGATCACAAATGACGCAAAGACGAGAAGCGAGGCCAAGGCCGGATTCGCGGCCGGTTCTGTTTATCTGAAACAGTTAGCCATGCTACCAGAGCCGCTAACTGTACGCGACCGGCCGCAGTCTGAGGAGATTCGTATTATGGAGGAGCTTGAGAGCGACTTTGCAAAGATGGCACTCATCCGCGAGAATATGGATATATTGAATGAGGCTATGGAACAAAGTGATGATGAAGACGCTGGTTTGACGAACGGTGGCCAAGACGCCGCGATGGCTGGCGCTTCAGGCGGCGGGGGGAATGGTAACACAGGGCTTTTAGCATCCGATCAGCAGCAGTCAGCAGCTGCCGATCAGGATCCAGTTGCCCAACTTGAAACACTTTACTCGGAGCACTTTCCGGAGATATTCTTCAAGGATCAACTTGAATTTGGTATTAGCCAGGAAGGCTTTGGGTATGATTTTGACTATGAGGACGAATGGGGATGAAGCATTCATAATCAGCCCAATTATGGAATATAGCGGCGAACCAGTTTGACGACAATGTAACAAACAAACATTCTTATTTTGTATCTTTGGTTTGCCACATACTATAAAGAATATCTAGTGCTCACTATGTCACGATCCACATTGAGTTATCTGTTCTTTCTGAACGACCTAATGGTCGCCTTTACTGTCTTTGTTTGGGTTATGCATACCATTGGGATCTTAGATTTGGTGCGCAGTGAATAAGGGTTTTGATATATGCCCATATTTGTTCATGACATCAACACACATTTTGCCATCTTTTTCTCTGCCGAGCTTCGATACCTTTTTTTTGGCATGGCACCCAGTTTGGCTTCAATGGGGAAATGGGCTTGAGTTTACAACCTATTGACAAAAATCGCATGCAGACAGTTGAAGGCTGTATAAAACAGGGTTCCCCGGGCTGTGGTATCCCAAAGTTATTTCCATTGAGTTCACAGCTACAACAATCTACTTTGTTGCCTCAGTCGTTCGAAGTCTATCTCGAGCAGTACGATTACTCTTTGATTCAAGGGACAAGGAATGCAGAGCCAAATGATGTCAAGAGTCGAGAAAAAGGTGAAAGGATAGGCCGAGGAGGAGAAAGAAGTTAATACTTGAAATTCCAGAAATGATGTATGAAGTTTTTGTCTTGGCTCTTCCTCAACCAAGAATTTTTCAAGGTTAGTGTTGTTCAGAGAACAGGGGTGGTACAGCTCTGTATTTCTTATTTTTTTCTTGGTAACGGTATATATATTCCCCCTCTTTTCCCATCTGACATGTCCAGCTTGTTGCAACACCAACATATCTTCTTACTCTCGACGACATATCCATCGACTTTTCAGAAACATATCGTTCTTAGCCTTCACCCTTTAGAGTACCACCTGCCTGGTGAGTGTGATGTTCAACTTGCTACCCAAAAAAAGAAAGCACCTTAATCGCTACGCAGCCGTGAATATCCAGCATGCCATGCTCTCTTCTGCGCAATTCTATGCTCCAACCGGGCTTGACATTTGTGTCAAAATGACGGCTTCCCCCCCCCCCGCCATTCCTCTCTTAACTCTCTCACAGCTATTTCCTTTCCCATCGGTGGCGCATGAGTTGTAGTTGACATCCGTTTGGGCGAAAATATAAAGGGCTGAACTGAGCTAGATTTCTCCTTTTTTCGACATTCTTTTCTCCCCCTCAGTCACAGCATAGCGGTAAATCACGCCGCAGCCTGTCTCAATACTCGCTATTATATAACTCACTACTCGATTACATACACATTGTCGCACTCTATTCTGCCTTTCATCCTCCTGCACGCTCGATTCTGCTTGTGAACTCACCATGTGTGTTTTTTTCTTCCGCCTCAATACCTGTGCATCCGCCCGTTCTCTACAATATCTCTGAACTCAGATGATGGCAAATCATAGCATTCCGATGTCTTCTGGAGATTATGCTACTCTACTGAATGTCATCTTTTTTAACTTTTCGTGTTGGAAACTAGAGTGAGCAGTTCAACTGGCACCGAACTTGTCAATTTCGCACTTTTCAGGAAGAGGGCCCGAGTCCTTTTGTACAAGGTTGGCCAGTCGGAACAATAAGGTTATCTACGTCCAAAGAGGGAAACAATTTTGACTCCAGGGGAACAGATTCAGCATAATATACATTTGTAGAGTCGAGCGATGCGGATTGAGTCTTCTTTCTCTCGCATTCCCGCAGCCTTTCTTGGTTTATAGCTTATTATTAAGTGATAGTGACATCCTTCTTTGGATATATTTTATTCCCCATGCGCATTTTTGATTTATTCGACCCTTTCATGCCGCCACTGTCTGTATTTGTCATATTCCCCAGTCCTTTAACCTCTCCTTCAACAGAAGTACCCATCATTGTTTCCACTTCTTCATTTTCCTATTTAGTTCCAGTTTCTCCTCCATTTTTGCTCTTCTGCCTCGCCTTCACTAACTCCTTTGTCTCTGCCTATTCTAACACCAACATATCTCCTTTCAACCTTATCTCCTTCGTCCAGCCCAACACCCGTTTACACTTTTTTTCGACGTGGCCGTTTTCTGAGGCGCATTCTCGATGGATAACTGGTCAAACCGCCTTCCTCATCCTCATCAGCTTGGATCACAGCAGCAAAAACAACAAGAAGATCAACAGCAGCGCAAACACTCTTCGTCTCAGTCTCATTTGCCGCCTGCGCCACCATCACCGCCACCACATTCAATTTCTCCTTTTTCGTCGGCGCCAACGTCAACTTCTTCATCGTCGTACAGTACGCTTCATTTACCAAAAAATCACACTAGTCCGGACACTCCTCCTCCTCCTCCAGCCCTGTACCATCCACCCATTCCTTTTACGGCTGCCCCATCGCCCGTCTCCTCGACGACTAGTCTCATTTCCCCTGCCTCACAAAGCGACAAGCGTACCGCCAAGCGCAGCAAAGTATCTACGGTTTCCGGTCATGATGATCGGCAGCAGAATGTGGCAGACAGTGGAAACCAAAGTCTAGCCAGTGCCGACAGCAGCAACAACGACCTCGCTCAAGCTCTGCTTCGCCTCGAGAAGAACCCTCCTGCACCCGGATCACTTCCGGCCCCTCGCCGGTCACTTGCTCATGGTGCCAAGGCAACCAAGCGACACAAGATTGCCACGGCCTGCAATCGGTGTCGGCAATTCAAGGTAATCATATATTAACATAACCAAAAGTGTACATTTGTCAACACGAAAGGAAGGCAACTCAAAAAAACAACAACAACGGAGACGAAGACCGAGAGAACACAGCATTAAGTTTCTAGAGAAGAAAAAATAGGGGGGGAGGAAGAGACAGGATTCATTCTGCGTACAAGTTGATTATCTCCATCGTATATTTTTGCTCTTCTTCCATTCACGCGGGGTTGACGACAGTTGTGAGCCTTCTCCGGCGCTACTCCTGAATCTTCCACGTTTGACATACAAATGGGGTATCGAGTGGGCCGCTCCCTCATTATGTTGTTGCTTCTCTCTTCTTCTTCTCCGTACTTTGATTGGGATGATGAGTAATATCATTGTAACTTTTACTTCGCCACCAACAGCGCCACTTTTTGCAATGTGGCGACTTGGAAGGTGCTCAATTTGTCATCTTGACTTGATTTGACTTATTTTTGACGCGCAGACGTCGAAGAAAAATATGCAAAGCATTCTCGATTGTTTTTTTTGTCTACTCTATGCACCAAGGAAAAAATTTCTAAACATTTCACAACAAACAAAAGAAAAAACAAAAAAGGTACAACAGATGAGGAAAGAGGGAAAGAGCTTAAATTACTCATCTTCTATTTCTGTTCTTTATTTTTTCCCTCACGTTCTTGTCACATCGGCTCACTTTCTATAACGACAACATAATCACCAAACTATGACCCCCAACGATAATAGAGGAAATGCGATCGAAAGATCCCATGCTCCACTTGTAAGCGCAATGGAGTCGAATGCAAATACACTGGAGCGGTAATGTCGCGTGCATTCTGGGGAGATGCCCCTCTTGGGAGCGACAAGAACGACCCTCCATGCCAAGGCTTGGCGCTCTGTACGTCATCCTCGGCTGCATCATCGCCGTCTGTGTCTTCCCCAGTATCACCAACTTCTCCCGCGGTGGAGGATCCCATAAGCACGACCGTTACCTTTGCCACCCTAGAATCTGCGGCAATGACATCACCGGCGTGGACAGCAGCGCCGTCCTCGTCGCCCATGGTTGCCCATGTCCAGCAGGAACGACGGCAAGAAGTCGAAGGGGTGGTGAGAAGGAGATCAGAGGGTATGGACGTCTTGAACACGCCTTCTACCGAGCCCTCTGTTGTACCATTTATCCACCAAAACTACCATCACCAAAACCTCCTCCCAACGATTCAACCGCGAGGTCATTACTCGCTATCCACCATCAGCGCAGCAAACAGCGCGACTGCACGGACCAAAAATGACGACATGCAAAATTTTTCGGAATCATTGGAAGAAAACAAACATGCGGCGTCTGCCATGTATCCTTTGTCTCCAGCAGCTCCGGTACCCTCTCTACAACCAATACATTTCCAATATAGGCAACAATTGCAACAACAGCCAGAGACTGGGTTTTCGAACGTTGCCACCTCTCAGCCGCCGAGATCGACTGCCCACACTTATATCCAGGGTACATCCAACGCCACTGGTCATCATGCCTCCAATAGTCTACATGTATTCCCTCTGGCAGCAGCAAGTGCAACTTTCCAATCACCACAAGGCACGAGACCAGCAACAGCGGCGTCCCTCTTCGATTCACAAAATCAAGCTCCGATCGACTCACACCCTACGTCTCACACAGATGTCTTTGACCCTTGGAGTTATGTATCTGGGCATGCTTCGCCGGAGGGTAGAGTCACTCAACATCCACGTGCGGCCGATCTGGCTCTTTCCTACCATCTCTCAGGTACTCAGAACGCCGGACGGCCAGCGATTCCAGAGGCTAGAGAACCACTTTCTTCGTCCCACACGCCGTCTTCACACTCTGCTATGAGTACGCCGCCTTTCTCTGCTCAGAGTGGATTCATTTCCCCACATTCTTCGCCATACAATCGTACTCCTACACCTATGGCAGCTCTGCCAATGGCTGTTCGAACTACAGAATACGAAGAGCCTCAACTTTCAAACTTGTCGGAGCCCTTTGTCATAAACAACAATGACATGAATATTCGTGGACTTGGAATCCTTCCACCTTCGGAAGGAACTACAGCGTACATTCATGAGGCAGAGCAGCGCCCTCGGACACAGAGCACGAGTCTTAGTGGTGCACCCTTGCCATTTGGCAATAGTGCGGCAAGTATCCCTTCGCCAGCTGCTCTTGCGACCTCATCAACCCAACCGAGTGCATTGACACCAACATTTGCATTTGAATATGTATTGGAACGAGACGTTATGGTGGAGCAGAGACAGTTCCAGCAGCAAACTCATCATATCCATCCGGCTCAGGCACAGATCCAACGCGCGGCCCACTCTCATCAGTTGGAACAGAAACGACACGACCATCTTTCCGAATACTACCATCGCCGTCAACAACATCAATTACCGTCATCTTCACAGGATGAATGGGGACTCGACCAACACATGGAGATTGACGAGATCACCACCGAGTCGCAGCCGCTCACAGAGCGGAACGAAAAAATGCAGAGCATGCAACGTATGGCACGTAATATCCTTGTTCAGCGTGGGTACGATGGTGATGAGATTTTGTCCACAGCGAGAGCCGGGCAAGATACCCAGAATGTGTTGTGGAGCAGCCAACCCACCATCTCTGATAGCCTTCCTTCTAGTGCGTCATTGTCGACCATGCCCATTCATTCCGCTTCTACATCTCTTCCATCACCCGCTACTTCTACATTTCTTCCGACACCCGTCGCTTCAACCGCAGTATCCTCCGCCTGGGCTTCTCCAATTGCACGATCCTCGACGCCAAAATCACTATTGGCCAGCTCTCTGGATGCTCATAGTCTAGCATCACCCCACTCTACCCTCACACACATGCCCATTTCATCCACAGCCACACTGGCTACTCCAATCACCCCAGTATCGTCCATCTCTCCACTCTTCTCCGTTGTCAGTGCTACTACGATTACAAATACCCCCACAACTCCTGCTCCCACTGTTATTTCTTCCTCTCCACTTGACAGCAACTATGATAAAGTCCAACAATCTCCACATTTGTGGGGTCTGTACGTTCCACCATCTCTTCACCAGGGTGTTCGTGAGAGTACTAGAGGAGACGTTCAATGCGGAATGAGTCCGACCATCGACAATTATTGTCCAGGAACTCTCCCTTCGTCGTCTTTACACAATATACTCCAATCTGGCCCCGAGGCGCATGTGTCAGAGGCATCGACGACAACGAAGTTGAAAGAGCTTCCACCTGATGCAGAGGAATTGCTTGACGTGTTTTTCCAGGTAAAGAGTTTTATATCCTTGCTATAGCAAATGTCACTAGGATTTTCAGAAGTACACAGGATATGCTGACCCAAATATCTTTTCACCCCCGTACTCTTTTCTTTAGCATGCCCACTTGTACTATCCTGTTTTCAACAAGCCGGTAATGACTATGCTCCTGCTTGACTACAACCACAGTCCGCAAGCTTTATTTTTGTTACACATCCTCATGGTGGCTGCATACAAACATCGAGGACACGACGGCGATCTCCAACGTTCAGCGGAGCATTGTAATGCTGCTGCTGGTAAGTAATTCTTTGACAAGAAATATTTATTATTTTCTGCATTTTAGGGAAAATCTAAGGCGATATCACAAAATATATCTTGCAATAGTCTCTAATCCATTTTTATCGTATTCTATATCACTATGTAACGATAGAACTCGAAAAACAAGGTCTTCCATGGAATATTCATAGGCTTCAGGGCAGCATTCTTGGTGGATCTATCACACGTGATATCTTCGAACGTGTTGGATATCGAGTTCGCCAAGTCATGCACGGCATGAACGACACTCATGTTGGTCAAGCTGGAACAGGAGCAAGGCCTTGGCAGGTAGTTGAAATGCTCCAGCTACAACGATCCGACGATGGATCCATATCCCTCCCAGAAGCCGTCTATCAGTCACGCCTTTGGATGTACTGGAGCCTGTTCATCAACGATACCAAGAATATGCTGTACTATGGTTGGGTTCCCGAAGTCGATCCCTTTGAAACGCTCCCGTCGTTTCCAAGCTTCCAGGGCCTCAGCATGATCAATAACCCAGTACTGCCGACTACGGAAATCATGAAGAGGGGTAAGAGAAGGCTTTCGCCTCCTTTGCCCGAAGACGGTCATTCTCGGTGGACGGAGGATCAACAGGCAGTCAGGCCCAGCGGTGGTAGTAGCAGCAGCAGCCGTAGCAGCAATGGCAGTAGTGGTAGTAGTAGTCGAGACGCAACGAATATTCAATTCGAGACCTCGAATATTGAAATGTCGTGGATTGAACAGTACAACGGTAATTTCGCCATCATCCAACCACCTGCAATCTCGAGCCTTTACGAAATGCTTATGCTGCAGGGCATGGGCAGGTGGCCGATGGACCGTGAGCAGGCGGAGAAGATGCGGTCCCCTTCTTTGGATCTGGCCGCTTACGAACGATACATGGCTCGCATGCAGAAGTGGCTCGAGACCGATGTCGACTTGACGGACGGTGGTACATTCTCTAGACAGCTCACTATATTTGAGATTCGTCTCTGGATGCTTGGTCGGCGGGTGTCGCAATATATTGCGTCGAAGCGCACTCGTGATAAACGCGTGGCAAAAGAGTCGGTTATGAGCACTTGCTCGAATGAGGGGACGGTATCTCCGGCAGCGGCAGCAGCAGTAACCACAAGGAAGACAACCACCACCACCACCACAACAACAACCGTAGCTACGGCACCAACAAACCTGTGTGCCACAGGGTCAGCGAGAAATGCGACCGCATGTCCGTCAAGCACTGTTGCGTCTCTGGGCTCGACGCTTTCACCTCGGTCGTCCCTATCGTCATCAACGTCCTCATCGTCATCTGTGCCAACCGAGGCTAGATGGAAGTCAGATAGCCGCTGGTCACAGAATGCCTGGGCGAACGATGACGAACTCCAGACTTTACAATCCGAACTGATACAGTGGGAGCAAAGCTTGCCAGATCACTTTAGATTCCGCATGGATTTCGACCATCCGGATATCAACCACAAAGTCAATGGCAAGATAGGTATGGTTTTTCTATATCTTGTGTCTAAAAAAAAAGGACTTGTGCCCTGCACCTCAATACTTGATTGCATACACGAATTGACCATATAATTTTGTTATATTTCATTTCTACTTGATGGGTATAGGCCTGATGCTACTCTACTATTACACCATTACGCTGACCCTTCAATCGTCCTACCTCCCAGTTCCCGCGTCTTGGTATCCCGCGATGCGCACCAAGGCCTCTCGCAGAAAGGAATCCAAAACGTCAATGGCACCGGTCTCTTCCGTGACAGCTCAAATGTCGTCGCCTAGCTCTTCGCAGAGCGAAAAGCAAAGCTCATCCATATATGTAGAGGAATGCAGCACAGCCAGTACCTCTTCAGATGAATCTGAGGTCCCATCTTCATCGTCTGCGTCACTGTGTCCAGCAACAACAGCTTCAATATCAGTCGATAGGAGGTCTAACAACAATCGTATTTTGTGCTGTACACATTCACAAGACAGTTTGTCATCTTGCACAGTGTACTGTCCACAAGTCGGGAGCGTTTTCCGCGGCTGTAGTTTTGAAAGTAGAAGGACTTTGTCAAACTGCGGCAGCTCTACTACTAGCCCCATGGACAGATCAACAGTGGAGTCATTGGAAACAAACACTGCCACTATGCAGCAGACCTTGGGCGCTGAGCCGTCTTTCTGCCCTTTGATCACTTGCTCTCCGCATCCCTCAGCAGACGAGCATGCCGTGTTGCTGCTATCGGCAAAAGATAAGGGAGTGGAGGTGGCCAATACAATTAGGTCATGTCAGGGCACGTCTGAGAATCAAGAGAAAGTACAAGATGGAGGCGAAGGCGCGACTCCCCTGATAGTGGAGGGTGTCAACTCAGAACCAACACTTTCACTCTCACTATCACCATCACCATCATCATCATTGTTGTTACCGCCACCATCACATCAACAACACAGCCTCTATTTCACGACTGCGCACGAGATATGCACAGAACTGGCCAACACGTTGATGCATCACATCGAAATCCTGTTGACGCATTACCCACAGTGGTGTACATTCGACGCCAATCTTGAAAACTCAATGATCATTGCTCTTCGTGTCCAAGCTGTCAATTCCAGACTCGGCAGAAAGGACCAAAGTTCCTCCTTGTCATCTTCATCATCAACATCATCACCACTGATACACAATATGCCAATAACAACAACAGCGGCAGCAGCTAATGTCTCTACATCAAAGGTTGGAACAGCCAAAGACAAGTATGAGATTCTCCGCCGCGAAGCAAAATATGGGTTCCGTATGGGATCTGAGCTCTGGCGAAAGCTAAAGTCGATACGACATCCACTGGAGATGTACGCGCCGGACGGCAGTCACGGCAAGGCCGACAGCAGAGCTAGAAGGACCAATACGATGGTGACTACGACTACGGTTCAGACGGCCAGACTAATGAGAGAAACAAAAACAGCGGTGGCTACACCATTGGTATCAGAGTCGATAACCGCTAGCGGTGATAATGAGGGTGGTCACCGCAGTATGTCACCGGCGAAGGAGGACGACCAAGGAGATGACTCTTACATGGGAGAGATTGAAGATCTGCGACAGCGCGTAAAGTCGATGTGGTCGATTTGTCGGAAAGAATGCTGCTCGGATGGGCGAAACACGTGCACGAAGGAGTTGTCTGGCACGCGTGTGGATCAGCAACAGCAGCAGCGACTAACAGAGGTAAAGGAAAAGGAAAAGATCTCTACTCAAGAACAACAGTGTATTTTGGGAGAGCAACCCCAATGCTGGCAACAACAACAACAACAACAACAACCACAACAACAGCAACAGCAACAACAGAGTCAGCAACAATCACACGAGCCTCAAATATCAAGTCGATTGATATTATCGGAGAGCGACGAAGGTTCTTCGGAGGAAATTTGCCAAGACTGTTTGTCTGGAATGTGTTTGATACATGGCGTTGGCCAGCTAAATAATCAAGCGATGCAGCAACTACTCGCAAGCGACTTTTCGATCGAAGAGTATCTTATGCTTGGTGTGGACGTGGAAGACATCGATTTTGATCTTGACCTTTAATGTCAAGGCAATAGAATAGAAGCGATAGATGGCAATACTGATTTAAGTTTCATTTGTGGATAATGACCTCCATATACTAGCCGCCTTTTGTGGTCGTTGGATGTTAAGAATAAACAATGAGTGCTATTGTAGGACATGAGTTTCTGGTACTAGAGATACTACTTGAATTACAAGAGAAAGGATAAATGAGTTCAGAGGAACGAGCTCACGCTCCAGACCACAACACATTAAAACAATTTGATTTTTGTATATCACGTGAGGGGAGCCCTCACGTGATATGGCAGCAAAGGGCCGTGGCCTGGAGCTGATGGGGGGCAAGCTGGACGCTCTGAAGGAGTGGGGGATGGGGGGTGCTGGGGGCGGCGGCCTGCGGGGGGACTATAGGGTCATTTTTTTTTTTTTTTGGAGGACTACTGGTTCATCGTCAGAATTTTTAACTGCTAACCAAAATGTTGGAGAATCCTACACACTCTCCCATTGTTCCTCCTTACTCACTTCCCCATTCCGGCTATCTGTATCCATCCCGGCTCCTTGCTCCCCTGTCACTACAATAAAGAAACTCGTGGAATTTCCACGGGCAGCTACTAGTATACTCTTACTCTTTACTCTTGGTGCGAATAAATCTGTTTATACAGTATGTCGCCTGACCTAATGTGTTCATCCCGATCCTTGTCTTCACAGCTTTATATCATGCTCTCGAAAGTTGCATTAAAGCTATTATTGGGGAGATGTTATGAAGAGGCACTTTTATCTCTAATATATACGATTTGAATGTCAAAGAAAGACGAAGGAGGAATGTTGAGAATAATAAATCGACGATATTAGGAAGAGGGTAATGTTCCGACTATCCCCTCGATCGCTACAAAATCTGGAAGGAAATCCTTCCAGATAAACCCAATGTTGCCCTTGAATTCCACATATCAAGAAACGGCCAGCTCTCTTGAGATCCCAGCAACCAAAGGCCGGGTCTACCGCTCCCAAACTTTTTTACTTGTTCTTCATATATCTGAGTGTTTTAAAGTGTAAGAATGGGGGAAGGAGGGATTGGTGAATCTCGAGTAATGCACATGTAATATCGTGATACTCCTTTGTGAGCTAGAGTGGTGTGCAGAATGGCGTTCTCAAAGTGTAGAGCATCTGGAGGTTTCGTGATAGTCTTCATGGTAGCCTCTTTTCCCTTGGTAGCCTGCGTGCAGTAGAGAAACTAATCTCACTGGTTTCCTCCACATCGTTAGTGTCAGTTTCCTCCTTTTCAACTACGGTATTAGGGGTAACTTTGACGTAAGAAACAGACGACATGAAGGGAAATGTTGAATACCGACTCTATGGAGGAGGCGTCCCCGAGAAGGCAGGTGATCCACATGGACTTTTGGCTGTCAACTATGCTGTTTTTCTGAGATTTTCAATCCGAGCAAAAAGTTACAAAAATCTGGAAGGATTTCCTTCCAGAAACGATCCAGGGGGATAGGCGGCAGACCTAAATACGTCACCGAAAATTATTTCCGTGTTGAGTTTATCAGACAGGGATTGGTAGATCTGAGCGAGAGGATTGATGCAGCGTGTGTTGCTTCATCAACGACAACATCCATACCACCACGACCTTCACCCATTACATCACCCTTTTCGCTCTTACTCCTTATCTCAAGGGACTTGTTGGCTGTGTGGGTACGGGTCTCACGTATTTTTCTTATTCAGTTCGACTTTTTTTTTCCTGCTTGTGCTTGAACCAGCAGTTAACATTCGATTTCGACATTGTCCTTTCGTCATTCTACTCAGTTTGTGATCAGCTCGGAAGCGAACTCTTGTCCAAGTGCATCTTGGGCTCTTCAACTATCACTGGACATCAGTTTTTATTTCACGCTTGGGACAAGAAGGTATCTTGTTGAGTGCAACGTGCGACAGCAAACACTTTTGTGTCATAATCTTCGAGAATTTATCCCAACTAATCTTTCTGCTGTGCCACCCGTTATTATTAGTTGAACCGCAGTTACCGTTCGAAGGCTAGCTCGATTCTTGAAATAACAACAACAGAATTCTCAGTGCCATTTATATAAGGTACTAGCACGCGTCAGCTGTCTGATACTTTTTTGGTTTGTCCACGTTACTTTGAAACCACAGCACTTACGCTTCTCTAACCCCCCTCCCCACCATATATTGTTGTAGATTCATATATCAAGTCCAGGATGGCCGAGAAAATCGCCAAAGAGCAGCAATACCAGTATGCTGCCAACTCTAACCTGGTTCTCCAGGCGAATCGGTCAGACATTGCTCGCCGTGGAAACGAGCCCACTGGAGAGGCAGAATCTTTGTATGGCAAGATTGATCCAAAGGAGTTTGGCTCGCGTGCTACAAGAGACACCTCCAAGATTCAAGAATCCAAAAAGAGTAAAGCAGAAACGTCAGAAAAGGATCAGGAACGACGACGGAAACGGGCAGAGGAGCGATCGCTTCGTAGTGCTTATGGCTACTCGTCGGTGCTGGCAGCAACTGAAGATTTAGAGAGCGGTGGTTACCGACCAAAGACCAAGGAGACGCGGCAGACGTACGAGCTTATACTCAACTTTATTCAGCGTTTTCTTGGTGATGTTTCACACGAAATTGTTCGAAGCGCCACCGACTCGGTGCTGGAGATCCTGCATACTGACACGCTAAAGGACTTTGATAAAAAGAAAGAGATCGAGGAGATTCTTTCCAGCGCCATGGACTCGGATCAATTTGCAACTCTCGTCAACCTCGGTAAGAAGATCACAGACTTCGGCGCAGAAGAGCAAGTCACTGTTGATCAGGATGGCGACATCAAAAACGTTGGCGACATTGATGAACAGTATGGTGTCGCTGTTGTCTTTGACGAAGAGGAGGCCGACGAGGATATCTATTCGCTCCACTCGGAGGCAGAGGACGAGGAAGAACTCGAGGGTATCGACACAGCTCAGGATGTTGTGGTCGGTGTCGGAAAGAAGGAGGAAGACGAGGATGAGTCTTCTATGGATGTCGACGAGGACGCTGCCATGCGTGTTGGAGCAACAGAGAGCAAGGTCGACACCTCCAAAAAACTCCAGCCTCACCAAGTTGATGCTTACTGGCTGCAGCGATTCATTGCAACCTACTACAGTGATGAGCTGGTGGCCAAGGAAAAAACAGATGCAGCATTGACCATTATTTCTGACGAGTCGGTTGACATGCGCGAGTGTGAGAACGAGCTCATGGCCTTGTTCGATTATGACAAGTTTGAGCTTGTCAGCATGCTGATCCGTAACCGCGAGGTCGTTGTCTGGTGCACAAAGTGGGGTAGAGCAGACGGCAAACAGCGCGTTGATATTGAGAATGAAATGCGTGAAAAGGGACTGGAGTGGATTGTCAAAGCCCTCGGCAACCAGGCCAGTGGAGACAAGTCGGATCTTCGTCGTCGTGCCGCGGGACAAGAGCCTGTAGCTGCTGGACCAATGACTTCTTTGCCTAAGGAGAAAGGGCCTGCTCCTGCAACTGCTGCTCCTCGTCAGCTGCTGGATCTTGAGGCTATGTCATTTGCGCAGGGTAACCATCTCATGTCGAACCAGAAGGTGACTGCCCCCGAGGGTACATTCCGTCGCCAGAAGAAGGGTTATGAGGAAGTTCACGTGCCAGCACCCAAGAAGCCTTCGGAGACCCGCGCTCTGATCGCCAAGGCAGATCTGCCAGAGTGGATCCAGTCATGCTTCCCTCATGGTCTGAATCCTATCCAGTCGGTTGTTTACCCAACTGCATTCGGCTCGGACGAAAATATGTTGCTTTGTGCTCCCACGGGTGCCGGCAAGACCAACTGTGCCATGCTTACGGTGCTGCACGAGATTGAAAAGTACCGCGACCCAGAGACTGGTGTGATTGACAAGGATAACTTCAAGATTGTTTATATTGCACCTATGAAAGCCCTGGTTCAGGAAATGGTGACCAACTTTGGCAAACGCCTTCAGCCCTTTGGCCTCTCGGTTCAGGAATTGACGGGTGATCGCCAAATGACCAAGGAACAGATTGCTGAGACGCAGATGATTGTCACAACACCTGAAAAGTGGGACATTATCACACGTAAGGCCACTGACCGAAGCTACACCAATCTCGTCCGCCTTGTCATCATTGACGAAATTCATTTGCTGCACGACGAACGTGGCCCTGTCCTGGAATCAATTGTCTCGAGAACACTGAGACACATGGAGCAGACCCAGGAGTTGATTCGTCTTGTCGGTCTCTCTGCCACGTTGCCCAACTATGTCGACGTTGCCACCTTTTTACGTGTTGACTTTAAGACTGGCATGTTCCACTTTGACGGATCGTGGAGACCCTGCCCGCTGAAGCAGGAATTTATCGGTGTGACAGAGAAGAAGGCTATCAAGCGTTTCCAGGTCATGAACGAAGTCACGTATGAGAAGGTTATGGAGCATGTTACACAACCAGAGGGCGATCAGGTGCTCATCTTTGTTCACTCCCGCAAAGAAACAGCCAAGACTGCACAGTTCCTTCGAGACATGGCACTTGAGAAGGACACTATCACCCATTTCGCAAGACCTGACGGAGCTGCACGCGAGGTCCTTCGGGAGGAAGCATCACAAGCAACTGATCAGAACCTTAAGGACTTGCTGCCCTATGGCTTTGCTATCCATCATGCTGGTATGACGCGCGCTGATCGTGAGGCTGTAGAGGAGTTGTTTATGGCTGGTCACATCAAGGTACTCTGCTCGACAGCCACATTGGCTTGGGGTGTCAACTTGCCTGCTCACACAGTCATTATCAAGGGTACTCAAGTGTACTCGCCCGAGAAGGGTCGCTGGGCTGAGCTGTCACCACAGGATGTGCTTCAGATGCTGGGTCGTGCTGGTCGTCCTCAATTCGACGAGTTTGGTGAGGGCATCATTATTACAACCAAGAATGAGCTCCCATATTACTTGTCGCTCCTTAACCAGCAACTCCCCATCGAGTCACAGTTTGTGTCAAAGTTGGCCGACAACTTGAACGCCGAGATTGTTCTCGGAACGATCAAGAACCGTGACGAGGCAGTCCAGTGGCTTGGATACACCTATCTCTATGTCCGTATGTTGCGCAACCCATCCTTGTACAGTATTTCACCCGATGATCTCGACGACGATCCATACCTTCAAAAGAAGCGTGTCGACATTGTCCACTCGGCTGCCACCATTCTCGACAAATGCAACATGATTAAGTACGACAAGAAGACGGGCAAATTCCAAGGCACGGAGTTGGGCCGCATTGCCTCTCACTACTATATCACTCACAACTCTATGGCGACATACAACCAGCATCTCAAGCCCATGATGTCGTTCATTGAGCTGTTCCGTGTCTTCTCTCTCAGTGACGAGTTCAAGTATATTCCAGTGCGCGAGGAGGAAAAGGCTGAGCTTCAAAAGTGGCTGGAACAGGTGCCCATCCCTGTCAAGGAGAGCATCGAAGAGCCAACAGCCAAGATCAACGTTCTCCTCCAGTCGTACATCTCTCAGCTCAAGTTGGAAGGATTTGCATTGGTCAGCGACATGGTGTATGTCACCCAGAGCAGTGGTCGTATCCTGCGTGCCATCTTTGAAATCTGTCTCCGACGTGGTTGGGCACAGTTGACCCGAAAGGCGCTGGATCTTTGCAAGATGGTTGAAAAGCGCCAGTGGCTGTCGATGACACCTCTGCGCCAGTTCAAGGCCATCAATCCGGAGCTGATCAAGAAGATTGAGCGCAAGGACTTTGAGTGGAACCGCTACTTTGACCTCTCGGCACAGGAGTTGGGCGAGTTGGTTGGTGTGCCCAAGGCGGGTCGTCTTCTTGAGCGCTATGTTCATGAGTTCCCCCGTATTGATTTGCAGTCGCACGTTCAGCCGCTGACTCGATCCATGCTCAAGGTGGAGCTCACCATCACACCCGACTTCCAATGGGACGAGAAGGTGCACGGCACCGCAGAGGCATTCTGGGTTCTGGTCGAGGATGTCGATGGCGAGATCATTCTGCATCAAGAGTCATTCATCCTGAAGCAGGCTTATGCCACCGAGGAGCACGTTATGACGTTCACTGTCCCTCTGTTCGATCCTCTGCCGCCAAATTACTTTGTCAGCATCATCTCGGATCGCTGGCTGCACTCGGAGACTCGATTCCCAATTTCGTTCAAGCACTTGATTTTGCCCGAGAAGTATCCTCCTCATACTGAGCTTTTGGATCTTCAGCCTCTTCCAGTCAGTGCTCTGCGCAATGCTGAGTATGAAAAGATTTTTGCCAAGACAGTGTCTAAGTTCAACCAGATTCAGACGCAGGTGTTCAACACGTTGTACACATCGGATGACAATGTCTTTATTGGCGCACCGACTGGCTCTGGTAAGACAATTTGCGCTGAATTCGCTATGATGCGCCAATGGAACAAGAAGAACAAGGGCAAGATTGTCTATATCGAGCCACACCAAGAAGTTGTGGAAGCTCGTCAAAAGGAGTGGGAAGCCAAGTTCAAGAACATTCAGGGCGGCAAGACAATTGTTGCGCTGACGGGCGAGGCAAGTGCTGATTTGAAGCTGTTGGCGTTAGGTGATGTCATTTTGGCCACACCACCCCAGTGGGATTCACTCTCTCGCCGGTGGAGACAGCGCAAGAATGTTCAGAATGTGAGTCTGTTTATTGCAGACGAGCTGCATCTGATCGGAGGTGATCTTGGCCCGACATATGAAGTGATTGTCTCGCGTATGCGTACCATCTCGTCGCAGCTGCCGAACAAAGTGCGTATTGTCGCACTCAGCACCTCTCTTGCCAACGCACGTGATCTTGGTGAATGGATCGGTGCTACGAACCACTCAATGTTCAACTTCCACCCGTCGGTGCGGCCGCTGCCGCTGGATGTGCACATTCAGAGCTACACGATTCCACACTTTGCTTCGTGGATGATTGCGATGGCCAAGCCAACCTATACAGCCATCACAACATACTCGCCCAAGAAGCCTGTGATTGTATTTGTACCATCGCGTAAGCAGTGCCGTCTGACAGTGACCGATCTGCTGACGTTTGCAGCAGCAGATGACATGGCAGACCGTTTCCTTCACTGCGACAAGGAGATGTTGCAAGGTCATTTGGAGTATGTGGAGGACAAGGCGCTGGTATCATCGCTGGAGTATGGTGTTGGATTCTTCCACGAGGCCCTGAGCAAGAACGACAAGCAAATTGTGGAAAAGCTGTTTGAGAGTGGAGCGATCCAGGTCGTGGTAGCATCTCGCGACACGTGCTGGAGCATTCCAATGAGCTCGTACATGGTGGTTGTGATGGGCACGCAGTACTACGATGGTAAGGATCATCGATATGCCGACTACCCAACGACAGACATTCTTCAGATGATGGGACGTGCCTGTCGACCACGAGAAGACGAGTCGAGTCGATGTGTTCTGATGTGTCAGGCGAACCGCAAAGACTTTTATAAAAAGTTTTTGTTCGAGGCGCTCCCAGTGGAGTCACATCTGGACCACTTCCTGCACGACCACTTTAATGCAGAGATTGTGACCAAGACGATCGAGAACAAGCAGGATGCAGTCGACTATCTGACATGGACGTTGTTATACCGCCGGATGGCGCAGAACCCTAACTACTATGGTTTGCAGGGAACAACACACCGGCACATGTCGGACCATCTGTCAGAGTTGGTTGAGACAACGATCAACGACTTGGTGACATCGAAGTGTATTGCGCTCGAGAACGAAATGGAGGTGTCGCCACTCAATCTGGGTATGATTGCAGCATACTATAACATCAACTTCTCGACGGTCGAGCTTTTCAGTTCGAGTCTGACGCCTTCGACGAAGCTCAAGGGTCTGCTCGAGATTGTGTCGACTGCAGCTGAGTTTGAGGCCATCCCGATCCGCCACCACGAGGACCAGGTGTTGAAGCGAATCTACGATCGTCTGCCGGTTAAGATTAACAATGTCAAGTGGACCAGCCCACATCACAAGACGAACATTTTGCTGCAGGCACATTTCTCGCGCATTCAACTGCCGGCAGATCTCGAGTCGGACCGAGTATGGGTATTGTCGCAGGTGATTCCTTTGCTGCAGGCATGTGTGGATGTCATCTCGTCGAACGGCTGGCTGTCGCCAGCGCTGGCAACGATGGAGTTGGCACAAATGACTGTCCAGGCAATGTGGGATCGCGACTCGCCGCTGAAGCAGTTGCCATACATGACAAAGGAGCGTATTCAGCGTCTGGAAGCTGCTGGATGCGAATCCGTGTTCGATATCCTGGACATGGAGGATGCTGAGCGTGAAAAGGCACTGCAGGTTTCACCGAAGCAGATGCAGGCGATTGCCAACTTCTGCAACCGCTACCCATCGATCGAAGTGTCGTACAAGATTGAGGATGAAGATGATATTCGGGCAGGACAACCGACCGTGGTACTTGTGCAGATGGAGCGGGAAACTGGAGATGAGGACGGCGAGGACGACGAAGAGATTTCGAGTGTGCCAGCACTGTTCTTCCCAGGCAAGAAGGATGAGGGCTGGTGGATTGTGATTGGCGATCCAGCCACAAAGTCATTGCTGTCGATCAAGCGTGTGACGCTGCAGCGTAAGCTGACGGTCAAGCTCGAGCTGGTGTGCCCGCGTCCTGGCAAGCAGACCTATAAGCTGTACACGATGTGTGATAGCTTCTTGGGCTGTGATCAAGAGTTTGATATGGCAGTCGATGTTGCCGAAGGCGAGGAAAGCGATGAGGAAGAGGAGGAAGACGAAGATGAAGAGATGGCCGAGT
>JAAAIY010000114.1:34667-93465 GCA_016098105.1 Actinomortierella wolfii
AAAAAGCTCTCACAATCTACCACTAAATAACACTCAAGTAGTAGTATCTGTAATTTTCTTTTCTTATTTTTCAATATCATTTTTTTGATGATTTTTTTTACTACTTTATTTTGAATATTGGGCTGCTTCTGCGAGAAAAAAATACTTCATGATGGGATATAATAATTCTTAGGCTTTCATAGGGCCTTCGGGCAAACCAAACTCGTCCAGCTTTTCAGCCTTGTTGGGTTCGGTCGTCTCTGCTGTCGACGGCAGGGCTGAGACAGCGTCTTCAAGATACGAGGGTTCCTCTTCTTCCTCATAAAGCTCGTCGCCCAACGCATCCAGCTCTGCCTCCAGTTCGTCCTCGTCAATTTCCTCGGGTATACCGTACGACCGTCCTAAAGTCTCCTGGATTTCGTTTGCTTGGTCCATGATATCTTGCATCTCATCTTGCATTTGCTAAATAACAGCAACAATAACAACAAAAAGCATATATTCCCAGAATGGTTAAGATGAGGTTAGTTCCATACTTGTTGTCTAGTTGGCGTTTCAAATTTACAAGTCCATTCCATGAAATAAGATAAAATTTCATACCTCAATCTTATCAATGTCGACCTTCTTATATTGCTGCTTCATAGTCTGATTGGCAACTCGCATGGCATCAACAGTTGTCATGACGTTCTTTAGGTTCTCGGTCGTGAAAGCTGCCTGCTCCATATTGAACGACTGCTGTTGTAATTGATCCCGCTGTTGCTCATACAGCTTGCGTTCCTTTAAAATCCGCATGGCTTTGGTTTTGACCGAATTCTAAAACGAGCAACCAAAGAGTGTTATCCAAAGAAACCCATCATCAGTAAAAAATGTTTTTATCCAGCTCGTCAGTAAGCATAATTTTTCCTCCCAAATGCCAAGAAGAACCAAAATATTGCTTTTCCTAACGTGCCAATGTACCTTTGCTGGACCATCGCGCATTTTTTTCATCTGCTCTTTATATCTCATTAGCTCGGCGTCCAGCTTTCGGATCTTCACCTCCACTGCGTCGACACGTGCATCTGTCTATTTTTTTTGTAGATTTTTGATATCATTTTTGTAAAGTGAAAAAAATCATATAAATGAAAAAATGAGAGGTGAGTAAGAATATTCTGTTTAGAGCAGACTTGTAGGACATGTTGTTCACGGAAAAAAGGGACGTAATCGCCGTTTTGTTCATGACGTGGAACGGCCTGGTGGGCTGTGGGGGGAAGGTAGAGCAAGGTCGATCCTTTTTTGAACGCGATAAAATAACAACCAATCTCATGGTATTCGTTTTCTTCCACAAAAGAACACTTCCAAGGGTCGATATAATTCACAGCCTTCTATGGTCGACTTTTGGGAGGACGTTGAACCATGTATGCAAGTCGAACTTGAATATTCTCCACTTTGTTGCTCTCAAAAAATTCGCCACAGCCCTTATATCTTCCTGTTGTCGACTTTGAAGTCTTCATCCATTAACCTCGGAGACTCATTCTCGGCAAAGAAGGTTCCAAGAACTCTTCCACCATTCCAGAGAGATTGGGCTGATTCTGCTGGTCTTCATTTTCCATGGAAGCCAACCATTGGTCAGGATAAAAAAAAGGCTTGGCATCCAGGGTCCAACGTCATTCCTGCTACCAACTGCCTTGAGAATGGAGGTCATAGAGAAGGGGGGGGTTACAAGTAATGGGTTAACCTACAGCCGTGATGGCATCCTGCAAGCTAGGTTTGGGTATCTTTTTGCTGGTTCCAAAAAATCGATGCATTGTCGAGTGGTCTTTATTGTCCTGGAATGTTAGAAAGCGAAGTAGGAAAAGAACCCTCCCTACCTTGTTCTTTCGAAAGGGGAAAGCGAGGAGAGGGAGTCTGCTGCTAGACAGTCACAATTTTACGTTGTCAATTCTTGCAACAATTACAATAAAAAAGATGAGTAACGCAGTGAATAGAACGAAAATAGGCTATGAAACGACCCAAGCTGCTGGGAAGACAGCTTAGAAGTTGGCTGAGTACAACCAAAAAGTAAAAAAAAAAAATGTTTTTCTTTTTCTTTGTGCTGTATGCTATGTTGCATTTCTAGGCCGAGATGGTGTTGTCATAATCAATGGTTGGCACCACCGACGACATAAACTTGAGGAAGATAATCATGTACTGGTCCACACGGATGGTCGATTCCTCCTTGTTTTCGTCGTTCATCTTCTCAATAATCTTCTTCATCACTGCGCCATGCCTGCAAGGGTGGATCGATGCAAGCGACATATTCAGGTGTGGGTGCTGCTCAATCGTCACCGTCTTCTTGGCATAGTCTTGCGATACGTCCTCAAAAATCTGCGACGACACCAGGGGCCGACGATGTTCGTCGTAGCCAAACAACCACATGCGCGGTGTCTGATAGTACTTGTCATACGTGATAAACACATCGTATGTTCGGACATTCAGGATCTTGTCACTGATATGAAGATGGCAAAGGAAGTATAGATGGGTTAGCATCTTCCTTGGCTATGGTAACACAAAAAAAATTCTAAATCGAAGCCGACAAAAAAACAATGGTAATTGTATACATACCCAGGGTCGACTTCAGACTTTGGTGCTGGTGCAAGTGCCGCTGGATCAGCCTCTTCCTCCATCTCATCATCGATATCTGGGATATCATCCATGTCGGGAATGTCATCATCGTCAGGCTCCTGCTCATCGTCCAGGTTGATCGCACCCTCTGCTGTCCGAGAGCTGGTATTGTCGCTCAGCTTGATCTTCTCCATCGCTCGAAGAGCTGCTTGCGCCTGAGCCTCAGCCTCAGCCTCCTCATCTTCATCGTCGTCAATGTTGCTGGCAATTTCTTCAATTGGGCCTGACTTGCGAGAGCTGTGCGACATCACCCAGGAATCTGATCCATCAGCACTTTCGATTTGTGCCTCTGCATCTTCGTCAGTGTACTCCATTTGCTTCACTCGTCGTAAGCAGGGCACTAGAAAAAGAAACACAGCACAGCGTCCGTCATTATATAATTTTGGAGATAGAAAGAGAGAAAAAGATTCGATGTTAATGGGACGAATATACATGATACCTTTTGGGGTGCATGTAAAACACGGAAAGGTGTGAGTGAAAAAGGGATAGAAACTCCGCCTATGCGAGAGAGCCGCGTGACCTCATCCGCGTCCCTTGTGGGTGAGTGGAGAGACCCCATGAGGGGGCGAATGCGCAAATGCGTCGCTGCTCTACCCAGGGACCGTTGCCAGAGCCAATTGGGTCCATTCCCCCTTCATAGACCTTCCATGGATATCCATCTCTTCATTTGTCATCGCCTGCACGTGTGGGTAGGAACGATCCACATTCCACTGTGAAAGTGTGAAAGAAAGAAAGAAAGAAAGGGTAATAGGAAAAAAAAGCCCCTTCCCCAAGGGATGCCGTGCGCGTTCGTTGCGTACCATTGCGTGTAATAAGGAACTGTTTCTCTGCAGGCAGATAGTCTCGTCGCTTGCTAGGCTCGCCACTCGCCCTAATTGTGAGAGAAGAAGGCACAGCAGTCTGTATTTAGTGCTTCTGTGGCAGGACAATAAAGTGCAGCGCACAATAATGGTGGCAACAAAGCCCATGCCACGTTCATGTCATTCTAGCCACGTTGCTCTTACCAGCTCCATGTAGGGCATTTGTATACTAAAAAGTCTCCAGCAGCTTCAAACTAGACGGAAAACGCATAAAGAGGGTTTCATTAGCATTGAGTCCCATACTGTTGACACGCCAGTACTCTTCCGAACCCATGCGACCAGTTAAAAAAGTCTTTTAACCTTCATTCTGGTCCGCATGGTTCTTCGAGTCAGCTTTTGCAAGACATTTCGCATGTAGGCAAGCACAGTCTTTTGTAGACCAAGAGCCACTAGCAGTATGGGATGGGTACCTCTTCAGGGGTGATGCAACCAGTTTCCTTGAACTTTGAGTTCTTGAGAACCGGGCTAAGGTACTCGCGGATGCCGAAAAAGATGTTCTGGACCGAGTTCATGAGAAAGTGAGAGAGGGAGAGATAGAGAGAAAGTGTATAAATGTATGTATGTGTGTGTGGATACAAGTGATAATTTGAAAGGTGCAGATGTGTATAAGAATAAGTGTTGAACTAATGAGGAAGAATGAAAATGGAGGTGAAATGAAGAAAGAGTGGAGAAAGAGAGAAAAAAAAATATAAAAAAACGAATGCATTCTACAATTAAGACTTTGACTTTAAAAAGTTCATGTGACGTGTATATTCGAGTTCAGGAACACAGTGGAAGGGGGACGGGGGGAGGGAAAGGAAAAGATCCACAATGTTTGTCACAAAGGGGAAAAGAGCCTTCATCTTTATGACACACTGCTGCTATCTATCCGTCTGGGTGAAGCCGTACATGCTTTACGCCCAGCGTCTTGTCGACGAAATGATATTGTCAACGCGTGTTCCCATCTGTGGCCATTGCGCAAGAACAACCGCTCGCATACGTTCGAGCTGCTCTCCTAGGAACTCATATTGAGCCAACCCGCCAATGACCAGCTCGAGATCCTGGTTACGCGGCATGACTTGCATATCTACAAAGTCTTGACGCAAAGATTGTTCCACTTCCTGGAATCGATTGTGTGTCATCAAGGCATTCAGATATGCTGTCAGCACCTCTGGTGCAGGCACACGTATGCCTTCGGAGGGTGGCATTGTGGTGGATTGCTCCTGGAAAGCGCTTGCCGCAGCATTCACTCGACCTCGTGTAGCATGCCTCCAGACAGACTGAAGCACATCCACATAGCCTCGGTCACGGCATGCCTCAATCAGATACAGTAGATTGCTTGTGCTCGGACACCACACCATCGGGGTTTCCAAAGCGCACATCTCTTTCCATGTGTTGATGACGCGATCTTGCATTCGGTGGCTACCAAACGCATCCAGCAATGATCCATAGAATTCCGATGTTGGCTCTAGGCCAAGCTGCTCTCGTTGCTGCCTAAGCTCCTCAATTCGAGGAAGGTTAAGAGCCGGAAGCTGGCCATATGCGCGAATTAAAGTGGCTAGTGCAACCACATCTGGCTTGAGTGCTCTGTCCTGCATCTCTTGGTAGATAGATTCGACCATCTCAATATTGTTTTGTCGACTATAGGTTTGCACCAAGAGAGTGTAGGCATTGAGATCTGGCGAATGGCCGGCTTCTAACATCGCTTCCCAAAGTGCACGTACACGCCCCACATTTCCCGCACGGGAATGAGCATGCATCATCGACGTAAACGTGGCCAGCGTGGGTCGCAAGCCCGAGTCAAGCATGTGCTTAAAAGTGGCATCACATCCAGCATAGTTCTCTGCACGGATGTGGGCATTGATCAAAATCGTATACGTGTGAGCATCCGGCTTGAGTCCCAGACGGACGATATGCTGAAAGTACCGCAGGACACCGCGCATATCATTCCAGCGGCCCTTGTAGTCCATCATCATAGCTAGCGTCTGTTCTGAGATGGACATCTTGCGCTGGAGCATCAACTTGAATACCCGCTCGGCTGCATCACCTTGTTTGTGTGCAAGGTAGAGCTGGATCATGCGACTACAGGAGATGGGATCAGGTTCAATCCGGAACTGCTGCATCTCGCGAAAGTAGTGCTCAGCGCCCTCCAAATTGTCTGTCTGATTACATCCCGAAATCAGTGTCGAGTAAGTCCATGCTGTTTTCGGACGGATCTTGCGTGCCGTGAAGTGCTTATAGAAGAGTTGATTAGCCTTTGCGACCTGGCCTGCTTTGACATGTGCATCCAACAGTGAGTTGATGATGATATCGTTGACTGGTTTGCGTTGCTTTAGCTGCTGCTGGTAGAGTCGCATAGCTTCGTTGAGGTTCTGATGCTTGCCATACACATTCACCAGGATGCCAATAGTCACGTGGTTAATCTCCTCTGATGGAGTCAACTTGAGCACTTTTTCAATACGTCTATGGACGGAGACTCCTTCCTCTTTCTTTTCCATTTCGTCGCTGTCTCCATTGGCCTTGTCTTGGGTCTTGGTAAAGAGTTTGAGCATACTTGTCACTGTATGGGTATTGGGCCGGACGCCATCCTTCTCCATGTCCTCCTGTAGCTGAGTGATCGCTTCCTCGTTGCCGTCCTGCGCATAGCTGTTGATAAGGGTGGTGTAGGTCACAACGTCTGGCATATGATTCGACTCGCGCATGGTGGCCATCACCTTTCGAGCGCCTTCATAATCTTTTTTCAAAACATGTCCTTTGATGACCAGGTTGTAAATCCATTGATTTGGTTCAACCTTGTCGTGAAACATGTCGGAGAGAATAGCATTGGCCTCGTCAATCTTGCCCTGTTGAAAATATTGACTGATCATCGTCGAATATGTTGCCACGTTGGGTTTACTTGCGACATGCCCGGATCGCATGTCATCGTACAGCTGGCGCACTTCTTGCATCCGTCCACTCTTAGCCAAGCCTTTCAAGATGATATTTTGGCTTCGAACATCGGGTTGCAGGCAATGTCGTGCCACCTCCTTCTTGAAGAAATCAATTGCCCATAACGCATCGCCATTAGAGACTAGTAGATCGAGCAAGGTATTGAGCATCCGAAGATGTGGTGTATAGTACTGACAGTAGTCGTGGTAGACACGCAAAGCCCACTCTTTAGGGACTTCAGCCTTCGAGGCCTGGAAGCAATGGAGCAGCCGAGAGTAAGTCCCCGCTGTGAACGGTGGATTTTCTTGCCCAGTTCGACAGACGTTCGAATAGGTGTGCCATGCCTGGCGTGGGTTTCTTGAATCAATAGCCTCAGCCATCATAACTTTGGGTGCAAATGGGTTGCGGGAAACTGCTGGCTGAGTGCGGGCCGGGTTGGTGGCAACTGCGTTGATACGATCCAATCCTCCAGACGACCGATCCGTCCATGGCTGCCGAGCAACAGTTCGTAAGGTTGGTGTTTCCTGTATAGATGCTCGTGTAGAGAATTGTCGCAAGACGGGTGGAGTGCGCCTTGGAGTGCATGCCCCTGGGTTTCCATTGTGGTGATTAGACAGGAATCTGATCATGCATGTTGCTAATCTAGATTCAGTAAGGGAAAAAATAAGCGAACAAGGATGGTTAGTTCCCATGGTATGATTTCATTCATGAAAGTGCCATGTACAAGGAAAAAGTGGGCATGTACCTGTCCCAAGAGGAGGAGCCCTGTGCACTGCCAGTTCTTGCTAGGAACTTGGCTGTCATGGCACGCTATCGAGGGTATATAGAAGAAAGGTGTAATGGAGGGGACAAAGAAACAGGGACGAGGGAAATGACCAATGCGGAGCATGACATCCGAGACTGATCAGTTTTGTGCCTGAGCAAAGCCACATCCAAACGACAGGGTGGTCTTTGTGACACAAGAATGCATGCATTCTCGCATCAAGGTCAGGGCTGCTCATTCTCTTCATCATCATCCCATACTCCCTTCTCTTCTGTACAGCCTCTCGGGTGACATTGATTTAACGCTCAGCAGGCCTTGGCCATGCCTTTCACCAATATCGAACTAATACGTGATACCACACAGTATACGCTTCCCAGGCGACAGTCGAACCCTCAGAGCAATGCCCATTCTAGTATGACAAACAATGTCCACGGCCACTTCTTCCCTTCTGTTCTGACGCAGCCATCTATAACACAGCCCACAACACCGCACGATACGCGCGATCTGTCGTTCCAGCATCCATCTTATCCGCTCCTCAGACACCAACAAGCCCATAATGACATGGTAGACTCTTCTTCCGTTCATCCACACTCGTTCCCACCAGGAATTGAGCCTCTCCATACAGAACGACCACCACCGCCACCGCCACCGCCACAACAGCAACAGCAGAAGAGCAGAAGGGTATCCTTGACTTCTCCAACAGGATTGAAGCGTGCCTCTGTTACCAATAGCACTGGAAAGTCTGTTGGTACCATTGGACTGAGTGCTCAGACATCAAACCCACGATTCAAGGCCACCAACACTAATACACCGCACCATACAAGACGCTTCACGCGATTGATATCGGATGATGAACCGGATACCACATACCTCTGGGGCTACTTGCTTTTCTTTTGCACCATGATTGGATTCGTCGTCAGCATGTACGCTCTAGTCGTCAGCACTTACATGCCCGAGACAAAAAACCCGGTACGTATTAAGTCATAGTAGGGAGAGCATTACAGCAAGTTCTAGGAGAAAAAGCGTCTAAAGGCAAGGGTTCAACACCAAGCGCTGGGGTAAATGGATGTGGCAGTTGTTAGTATCTTCAGCCATCCATCCTTTTGGACCCTTGGCGTTGAATCCATGGCCCCTCAATCTTAAATCTTTTTCTCCTTGAACTGGTTGTAAGTATACAAAAAAAGCACTCAAATTTGCTAACAATTTGTACATTATCTGACCTGGTTCGTCTAGATTCTCGACTGGATCAAACATGACAGCCATTACTGTATGCTGGTTCCTGTCACGTTGCCAGTGACCATTCTGGCTGTATTATTTAATTGGCTTGGCATGAAGCTCTTCAGACACAACTAGTATCACCTTCTTTCCATTTCACTTTATACCATGTACAATTTTGCTGCACCATACCAAATGGATTGTATTTTAACTTTGAGAAAATCGGCAGTTGTTTCCAGCAGGAAGGGCAGAGTTAAAGGAGCCAAAAAAATATCATCCATGATCTGTCGTCGTCGCCTGTGAATCGCCAATCGGGTTAGATCAAAAATTGATCCTCGTTCACTTGGCATACATGTACTGGAACAAGCACTCATAACGGTACTTGGCCTAGCACACCTTTCCAGGCATCGCACCCATGCCCACTATTGATGGTGAACACAAGCATTTCATCTTTTTATTGTATAGTTACTTTGTTTCGATTACCATTACTCTTTTTGCGAGTCTACTGGGTTCTTCCAGGATGTGCCGGCGAGGTGGTTGGTATGCAGATATAATCTAATAAAATCAGAAGATTATGATCAATATATCTGCATCGTCTATGCATCACCCAAGAATTCCCACGCCAGGAGATCGATGACAACGTGATGACATGTGCTCTCCTGCAGTGTATGGTTGAATCAGTGACGGATTCTGAATATAAAAATGTTTTTAAGTATGTGTCGAGAAAAAAAAAAGGCAAACCTCTTCATGGACGAAGGCAGTTTGCATGGGTACCATAACAAAACGAAGATAGTAATTACGATTATATTCACGACTGTGCGGTCTGTAGACTCTCACTACCACTGCTACTACCACTATTTGTGCCACCGCTGGCGGCGCTACTGCTACCGGAGCCACCTTCGTTTCTTGCTGGATGGTTTAGGTTGACACCGTACCGCGTAAGCCGACGGTCCAGTGTTTCATTCCGTTTGGCCATCTCACTCAATACGATGGCCACACGATTCATTGATAGGTCTCGCTGCATCTTTTCCATCTGTAAAAGTACGCATGTTGCTTCTACGAGTCCCCGAACACTAAGCAGCATTTCCAGATCATCCGCTAGTAAAAAATGAAAACAAATAAAGTCGTTCATATAAGAAAAAAAGGTGAGAAAACGTACATCAGAATTAAAGAAACTGAAAATCCTAGGCTAAATAAAACACAATTATCAACCATTCATATCTTACCTGAAGACCACATGCGGACTAAAATATCGGTAATGTACTCTTTGGCTGGTAGAATTTCGCTTGTGACACGCAAAGGCTTCCGACTTGAGG
This sequence comes from Actinomortierella wolfii, assembly GCA_016098105.1. Lineage (NCBI taxonomy): Eukaryota > Fungi > Mortierellomycota > Mortierellomycetes > Mortierellales > Mortierellaceae > Actinomortierella > Actinomortierella wolfii. Next base: position 44,345 of record JAAAIY010000114.1, read on the forward strand.
CTGTTGTTAATCCAATGTTGATCACCTGAGCAAATGCAGTGGTCTCAACAAACTGTTTACGCCAACTGGGGTGCTGGACTAATTCATGGGCGATACTGAGGGCCCAGTACTTGACATCATCATCCTTAGAAGTAAGGCACTTGGCAAGCCGAAGTCCAATGCCAGCCTTGATAACATGATTCTGTTGATATTCTGTATCCCGAAGCATCAAAAACTTGATAGTACGAAGTGCAACAATCGAGATGGCAATATCATCAGCATCCAAAATTGCAGCAAGTGTCTTGCAAAAGTCCCTTATGTCTTTGAACTGCCTTACGGCCACTCTTCGGACGACATATTCGTGGATCAAGCCGATGGCGCAATAAACAAGCCCATAGTCGTCTCCATTCCGAGTATATGTGGTGATAAGAGGGACAATGTCATATTCCAGTAGCTCTACCAAGTGCCATCGCAGGTCGGTGTCGTTTTCAAGAGTGACAATAAGTCGGACGAGGGATTGGAGACAAATTTTCGGCATGCTTGCGTTACCAAAGGACAAGCGCAGCATTTCTGCAAGAGTCTTAATCATGCCTGCTTCAATCAATGCTGGATGAAGCACCTGGCAGGTTGCCAATCTCTGAATGACCATCAAAGACCAATATTGCAGTTCGTTGGCTGGGTTCACCTTCGTCAGGAATCTCGCTAAGGGCTCTACAATGCCGTATTCAACCACCAGCTTTCTTTGTTGCTCTATAGATGACCGTAGTGTTGGAAACGACAGAGAGATAGATAGAGGGAGAATGCGAGAAGAAAGAAAAAATATTTGGTAAGCATACTCTACTTTTTGAATAGTTCTTGACGCCCGAAGTAGCGAGCCCTGAATCTTGTTCGCTCACAACTTGCCTGATCCAGAGATGAGCTCGCAAATGGAGACAGTGGCATAACGGTGCGACTTTTCGCGATTAGATGGGTCTCGAAGGACATCGACAAGAACCTTGAGAGCGCCTGCTTCGATCAGTGCGGCGCGATTGGCATCGTTTCGGGTGAGCAGCTGGATGGTAGTGACACCTTTCCAACGGATACGCTCATCGGGCGAGTTACTGATCATGTCGAGGATAAAGCGCAGGTTTCTCTCTTTCATGGCACGCACAAACAAAATACTGATTGAGCTTCCTTGCAGGACGATGCTGTTGGAGCGGGCCAACTTTGCAAGTGCATCCATATCGATCCCGTCTTCAACCTGCTTCAGCAAGCTCCGCTGTTCTATTTCGTGGTCGTTAACAAAAAGAGTTGCAGCATGGCGGTAGACGGAGTAGACCATGAAGACAAGCGACATGCCTGTCGCAAAGTAGATGGCCCTGTCGCTATTCATGGCGGCATGTGGAAAGAGTCCCGTTCTGGGAATGGGCCGAGGGGGATGGGGTGTGGACTGGGCTGGTTTTTGTGGTTTGAGTGGACTTTACAAGCGGAGGTATTTTTATGTGATTGCCTCTCTAGTTCAAGTAACTGAGATGGATACTGGTGGCTTTGGTACTGTTCCATGCATTCATTCTGCATTGCTCTCGGTGGCAATCCATTGATTCGCGTTTACTTCCTCACCGTCTCTCTTGTCATTGCTTTTTTGCTCGGCCACTGCTCGTGTTCTGAGCTGATTTCATCCTCCAGAATCATCAGCACCGACGCACGGGATCACACGTGTGTTCTGTGTACTGCAGCATTGTAACCATGAGCTTCATGTTCTCAGGGCCGCGCCAAAGGGCACCGCTGCAGTTGCACCGCCTTACGTATAAGAACCAAGCTCGCAAGCTTTTGCACCAAAGAACATTGGAGAGCTTGCCTATCATCGCTCTCTTTTCGTACATTGCTGCTGTAGCATCACAGTACTTTGCAGTCGGCATCTTTGGTAATATTCCTCTTCAGTTACAGCAGTTGTTATCGTATTCAGCCTGCTCAGCCAACTTACACCCCTCCGCTCAACTCTGTTGGAAAACACATCCCAATAGGTCTCTTCAAAACAATCTTCTCCTTTTTCACGTTTTGGCTCGCACTTTGGTACTTTTTGTCGGGAGTGCTGCTCTTCGGATTGAGAAACTCTCTCGTCACCGTCAACCCTCGCATCTCTAGCAGCGTTGCCAATGATCTGATCAACATTGCTCGGACGTTTGATACATGGCCTTTGCTGGCGTTCTACACTCTTTCGTCGCTGGCTCTCAACATCATTATCAATGGACCCGCAAGCACTAGCATTAGGAACTACAACAACCTTGTTGTCTACATCAGCCACAAAGGCCTTGTCCAGGTCAACGAGAGATACATCATGACGCGTGTGTTTGCAGCAGTTCTTGGCTTTCTTTATGGATTCTGGCGTCTCTGGAACCAAAAGGACTGGCTCACTTTCCCAACAGTCCAGGTTAGCATGCGTACTGCCTTGACCACAAACTTACGCAAAATCTTTTCAACAGCCGTCAAGGATTCTTTCGTCATTGTTGGTGGCTTTTGGTTTATCTACAACATCTTCCTGAGTCGATTGACAGTGCGCATTGCTATGAGCTTCGTGAGCGAGGAGATCCTCAACCAAAGCACCAAATATGGCCCACGGTGGTACCACTTGGGATTTTTCCTTCGTATTGTCTTTAACACCATCGTGATCCGCGTCTTCTTTGAAGCCATCAATGCCCTGAGTGACTATGTTCTTACAAAGGTGAGATTTCATTCTTGCTTTTAGATAAGTTTTATCTGACATTGCTCATGTCCTCTTGGAGAAAGATGCCGGGATTCCTAACCGAGACTATTATTTTCTTTTCACTTTTTCGTTCGGAGTACAGAGACTGAATGTGGTCACTACATCGATTGACCCTAATGCATGCTTGATTTCAGGATTAAAGGGATCTGCGAATCTGTCCAACACGGATCAATTCTTGCGGCTCCATGCTTTCCAGGAACTCGTACAAGCAGCACGTTACGATCCTCAGCGCCGAGTCGACATCTTTACCGACGCACAGAGCCAGCCAACTGCATGGAAACAAATCGCTGATGAGTGTGTGGGTGTGTTAAAACAGGCGACATCGAGAATTAGCCGATTGACTGGTCGCAGTGGAAAGTCAGCTTCTATCGCTTCTGCAGCAGTAAATGAAGCATTGGCTGCCTCCTCAAAGGCTTCGTTGCTTCGTGATAGCAACATCACTGTCCGTCGACGCCTACCACCTGAACAAGGTGGTGCGCTGGAGATGAATATCTTCAAGCCCTCTAAGAGCACGTCCTTCTTGGATACTCTCAAAGGTCCGAGCACAGAAGAGATCCTGGAGGAGCAACGAAAGAAGGCAGGAGCTGACAATAGCGTTCGAAAAATGCCAGGACTGGCAGTACAGCACCCCGAGATTGCTGCATTCACTTGGCTGAGCGCTCGCATGCGTGCATTACTTTTGCGGTATCCTGCCTTCCAGGCCACTCTTAACAAGATGCCAGACTCACGGACTCTGGAAAATGCCGAAGACTTTCAGCTCAATATTTGGGCTTTCCAAGGTATGACTAGCTCGCATTTTTTTTCTATTGTGTTGACAATGTCCGCCATGGATATTTGTTTTGTCTGAAACTAGGAGACAAAAATATCGTCTGCTGACCATATTATTATTTGTATCTTCTATATCCACGTCAAATATAGCTCTTGCTCATTTGGTAAGGGCTTCATTTACAGAGGATCAAGTAGGCGTGGTACAGCGGGATATTCCAGTTGTATTGGAAGCGATGCTTGGTCTACTGCTCGCCTTGGAAGCATACTTGCAGCGCGAACCCGTGTCTTATGATGAACAATCGGATGATGCACTGTCAGTGCACGTTCGTATGCATGTGCTCACGGAGGGACTCAAGACGGCGATTTACCAAATTGTCGAAGTGTTCCACTGGCAGCTGGAGGAGTTTAAGTTGTCGGACAAGAGTACAGATCGCCTTCGGTATTTCCTTCATTTTCAGGATTAGAGAATTCCTATACTACTTTCTTTCATCGACTCTCCAACCGTCGCACCTTTTTTCAATCGCATCAATACATGAACACAGAATAATCATCCTTAAACGATAATCATGATTTGCAGGTCGTATCGATGAAATGTGTGGAGTCAAAGTGGAGAGCTAAAAAATACATACACTTGTATAATTGATTGATCTGGCAACGGATATATTTCAACAGTTGTCGCCCAATGAGATTTTTCCAAGTGTTTACCCTCACTCCTTTTGCCAATAAAAGAGAGGAGGTTGCATATTTTCGTGTTTTGTTCCATTTCTCATCAACCATTGCTACTTCCATCCCCAATGAAGTATTCGTCGACGCTGCTCGCCCTCAGCGCAGCCCTGTTCTCACAGGGTGTCTTGGCTGGCCTGTACAACAAGAACGACCCCATTATCGAGCTCACTCCTAAGAACTTTGATGAGGAAGTTCTTCGCTCTGATGTACGTTTGGTACTTTCTTTTCTTTTTGAACATGCAACAAATTACCTGTCTGAATGCTGACATTCATGTCTGTCTCTCTTCGCTTTCATCATCGGTCTTTATAGCATTTGGTGTTTGTCGAGTTTTATGCGCCGTGGTGCGGCCACTGCAAGAAGTAAGGACGACCAGCAACCCTACCCCTATCATACCTGATCACCAACGACTCATGGGAAAAATCAAATGTTCAGGAACGTCCATTTTTATTAACTCGTCGTTATTCTTTTTTTAATGGCTCCCACCCCCTATTTCCCACACCATCATTCCCTTTTCCGTTGCAGCCTCGTACCAACTTACCGGAAAGCAGCCAAGAACCTTGAGGGCATCGTCAAGTTTGGCGCCGTCGACTGTGACAATGACAACAACCGCTCGATCTGCTCGCGCTATGGCATTCGCGGCTTCCCAACCCTCAAAGCCTTCCCTGGCGTGTCCAATGCGTATAAGCGCAAGCACACTGTCGGTCAAAAGACACCCGTTGATTACAACGGCGAACGTGCTCCTGCCGCCATTGTCAAATTCCTGACTAGCCAACTTCCAAACAATGTCCGGACTGTGTCCAAGCGCGAGACCTCAGAGCGTAACATTCATATCAATGATCTCATCGCTGATGAGGTAAAGATTTGGGAAATAAGTCAACATTGTGGTTTTCTTTTCTGGACGGATTTGCTGGTTGCCATACAAAAAGACTCGTTATTCACAATCACGTCTTGTTTTGAATTGACAATAATAGAATAATGTTCGCGCCTTGTTGTTGACAGAAAAGGATCAGCCCAGCACCATGTTCAAGGGCCTGGCAACCGAATACGCTCACAAGATGCACGTCGCCATGTATGCTCGGCCAGGCAAAGAGACTCTGGCCAAGTTTGAGGTAGAGTCGCTCCCGGCCTTGATCGTTCTGCCAAAGGGTAGCCAAGAGGCCACCAAATACACCGGCGCGCTGAAGCGTGAAGCTTTGGCCGACTTCTTCAACACTTTTGTGTCTGATTCGGACAACTCCAGCAGTGACTCTGGATCGACATCATCATCTTCGTCTACCCCCAAGGAGCCCTTTGATCCAAAGATCCATCAAGTCATGACACAGGAGGATCTGAAGCGCGAGTGTTTGGACAAGGCCACAGGCACGTGCTTGGTGGCATTCATGATCGTCGAGGAAGAGTTTGAAGAGTCGGTTCAGCAACATGAACAAAACTTGGCAGTTCTTGAGCAAGTGAAGAAGGCAATCTACGACAAGCAGGAGGAAAATGGCGGACGAGTGGTTCACTTCATGTGGATGGATGCGCTGAAGAGCAACGTCCAGCGGTTGCGGGATTCCTTCCAGATTTCGAGCGATATTCCCGGCCTGATGTTGGTCCATCCGCGCCGCAAGGCCTATATGCCATTTGTGGGAGCTTTTGACGTTGAAGGTGTCATAAAGTGGTTGAACGAGGCTGCATCAGCGCGCGCTCATGCCTATCCTTACTCGCACGAGTTTGCACTCGAGGCAGAAAAGGAAAAAGAGGAGAAGAAGAAGGTCGTCGAAGAGGAGGACGTTGAGTCTTCCTCAAAGTTGGAGAAAGAAGACAGCGAAGATGCAGGCATCAAGGATCAACCCGCTGGCTCGAGCAACCTTCCCAAGGATGAGTTATAAAGAACAAGAGTGTTGACCTCAAAAAATAATAGTAATAATATTAAAAAAAAACTACATTATCGAAAACAAAACAGTTTTCATTGTTGGTAATATGGAATGTTATTTGTGACATGACTAAGAAAAAACAATGCAGTTTATGTAATAGGAGAGAAGGTGCATTGGGGTGACAAGTGGAAATGTGAACCTTTTTATGATCTGGCAAAAAAACGATTACAACTCGGAGCAAGAGCCCTTAGGGGTCGCCAAACCTTTTTCGTCCACCGTGTCAGGGAGTGGGTTGGAGAGAGTTGTTGTAATATCATGCATGAGTTGGTTAAGTAGAACATCTGGTGAAATAGGTGACTCGGATTCCGGTGTGTCGGATTCAAGAGTTGTAGACTTGGGTAGCAGATCTACATGCTTGATAGACTCGATGTCCTCTACTGTTACTTCCTCGTTTCGACTGATAGTGAGGCTAGACGACACAGACTCTCCGTCCCCAGGAACAATACTGTCGCTTGTGAGAGACAAGTCACTCGACTGCTCAGAATTAGGTGGCTGCACGTTATCTTCCTCCGTTGGATTGTGGCTCGCATTATTATCATCAGTCTCATGGCTATTTTGTGAGACTTGCTTCATGACGACTGTGGAGTCAGTCGCTGGTATATCAGAATCAACAGGTGGATCATTACATGCAAGTGATTCGTTGACGATATGGTTGATTTGATCGCTCTCCGTACTCTGTGATTGTGGTTCAGGTTGTTGCTGTTCATGCTCTTCCTCTGCTACATCTGCTCTTTTTTCCGTCTCCAGCGAGTCACCTGTTGCTTGAGCATCTACCGACACATCATGAACTCCGGCACCCTCACTGTCATGGATAGTCTTGTTCGTTTCAGACTGCAGAGATGGCTGCGAATTCAAGGTGTCTGTACCTTCGGGACCCATTATTTTGGCTGATAATGCCGTTGTATCTGCTCCTTGCTCTTGGTTTTGTTGTTTGTCCTCTTCTTCTAGCCCCAACTCTCGCCGTTTCTCCTCACGTTTGAGTTGCTCTTGTTCACGCTGTCGAATTAGGCCTGCTAGATCCTGGATCGGCTCAGGTTCGGAATTTGAGACTGTTGCCATACGTGTAGTTTCCGTAGTGGGGATGCTCAGGTCTTCCGAGGCTAGATCATCATGCTCTGATGATGTACCAGCCATACCTCCTACATTGTTACCGGGCTGTCCTTGTGGAAGACCTAGCGTTTCTGCAACGGAACGCTCTGCTTCACCTCTACCGGCCACCTTCTTATGTTTTGATCTACCAAATAAGGACCACTTCTTTTTAGTGGTGGTGGACTGTTCCTGTTGCTGTTGTTGCTCAGGTGGCTGCGGCTGCGATGGATCAAACACCTCCATTATACCCTGGATTACCCTCTCAGATGTAGAGGACCGATGAGACACAGTCACTTCTGAGTTCTGTCGATTCAAAGGCGCCAGGAAATGTGGTTGGCATGGGAACTCGGTCTCCAGCGGTGGACGCGTGAAATGGCGTGTAAGGCTCCTGATCCAGTGGACATACTCACTTCGCACGGCCTGATAGTCATTGTCCCAATGTGGATCATGTCGATTACACTTCCACGACTTGAACCGAAAATTGATAGGCTCCAACTGGATGATCTGGTGGCACACCGTGGCAGTTGCTTTACAGGAGCAAATGGGATCGTCGAGGCCGTGAAAGACAAGTGCTGGTAGGTTGATCGGGTAATGCTTCCACCGGCTCACTAGGATCTTTTGCCCTTGGTAAATCATGTCGGCCACTGTAAAAGGAGATAGAATGATGAATGGAATACATACATGTATAATAACATGTACATATAGTCGAGAACATATATTCAGTGAATTGTTGTAGGGTAAAGGCACGATGAAGAAATGCGTCAATCAACCCTCCCCAAACATGCTTACAACATTGGAGAGAAACCGCATCCAGAATTAGTCCATCATCACAGTGGCGCTGTTGTTCATCTTTGTCTCGTGTTAGCTCTTCTGGTAGGACGACAAAAGGGCACCGCATGTTGGGATACCACTTGGATAGCTGGTTATATGTGCCAGGGAACTTGGACCCAGCGCCATTCGACGACGGCTTAATATACGGCGATGAAACTATGATTCCGGCTAGTGCGCCTCGTTGGTGTCCCAGCCCACATGCATAATTCAGAACCAGAGCGCCTCCCTAAGATACCAGAAAGTGGGTCAGCGTACATGTCAATACACACCATGCGGTGGTACAATTTATTTCTTTGTATTCGTGTTGGAAGAGAACAACGGTGCAACTTACCATGCCGTGGCCCATTAAAAACACTGGTCGCGAAGGGTGTGACGAGACTGCCCGAGCAATAGCATGGTCAATTTCTGTTAGCAACACTTTGTACCTAATGCATTATCAGGGTATCCATTTCCAAGTAAAGGAAATTTAGACATTTGAATTTGTCGAAATGATCCTAGTGTGTTCGTGTGAGAAAAATTTTCTGCCATCCCTTACCCTCCGGTGACGCCCAAATTGTTGGCACGTCCACCCGTTTCACCAAATCCAGGCAGATCGAATGCTTGTACCTCGATGCCTTTTGCCGCAAAGTAGATAAAGAATGGATGATATCTTTCACAATGCTCTGTGATGTCGTGAACAAATCTATGTTGAACAGCAGAGGAAGATAGAAATAAGAACAAACAAGGGCCGTCCAAACAAGAATAAAACTTTAGTGTTTCTTCTTTTGTGAACAAAGTTCATTAGGGGCTTTTGTACTACTTCCCAAACACCATTGAGCACACACATGTGTAGTATTTTCTATTGTTACAAAATAAACCCTTACACTACGACTGATTGGACATTGACGCCAACAGGCTGCCATGTCTTTGTAAAGATAGACAAGTTTTCATCATTGATGCTCTTAACCCAGCCATTTCGAACTCGACAAGACTTTTCCATCTCTGCCCGACGAGCGGCAGGCGATTTTGCAATCGACGGCGTAACTACACTCTCCTGAGAAATATCAGTGAAGATTGACGCCGATGATGATGCTGATGGCTGAGAGGAATGAGACGGGGAGGAGAGTGGTGGTGGCGCATGCTTTGAAACTACTTGAACTCCACGTGGTTGAACAAAAGGCATGACTTGGGGGGAAGGGGACAGATTAACAAAGAGGTGTGTAGTGGACAATGTCTGAGGTGCAAAAAAAGCTATATATTGTTTCAACGATAGAGATGACAAGGGACAAGAAAAGGAAGAGAGAGTAGTTTTCGAGGGAGATGATCAGTGAACCGAAAGAGAACTTGTGCAAAAGAGAAAAAAAAGGTAGGACGGGAAGACGTTGGAGTTCAGCCTGCCGTAAACTAGTCAAGAAAGATAACAGTATCCTGACTCTAAAATGGTCAAGGTCATTCATGCCAGAGAGAGGGGGGTACTGACTTGAAATCATGTTTACAGTTGGGCGTTTGCAATGGTTCTTCATAAGCTAGGGTGGATGAGAAGCAGTGTGATGTTAACGTTACCCCCCCTTCTGACCATGCTTTTCGCTGTCTTGAATTTTTGTTGGTGCATGCTGCGATCCCATAGTAATCTGCCGCACAACGAAAAAAATCCAGGCACGGTATGATGATTCCTTCTTGGTGACGCCGCCTCCACCGGCGTCCTGTGGATTTTTGCTCCTCTCTCATTCACTCTTTAATTTTTCCCCTCTTCTGCTCTCTGTTGTCCGTTTTGCACACCCCTTTCATCTTTATACCCTATATCTCTGAGTTTACACAAGCGCCCTGGTTTTATTCATATCACCTTAATATCTCGTACTCTTTCTTTTCCATTGCCCTCCATTTTCTCACTCTTTCACAAGTGCGTACCCACTTCTCCTCTATCCTATTCACTCAAAGCTGACCCTTCCCCACAAACAACGGCAACAACCATGAAGAAGAAAACTCCATCCATTCGTCCACTTTCTTCAGCATCAGGAGGTATGGTGTCCGCCGCTGGTGGCTCCACAAGCGACTATACATATTCACAAGGCTATATGCCGTACCAGCATCCCTACTATGACCACCGTCATGGCCCCCGATCTCCAATATCCCCCGTTCCACAGTCAAGGACAACCATCGGCGGTGGAGGGTCCTTTTCAAACCTGATCCACGATGACTATAGACCGGTCATGGACTCTCTAAAAGATATTTATCGGAAAAAGATTCGACCTTTGGAGACGACCTACAATTTTGAAGAGTTCCACTCCGCACCCCTTACGGATAGTGATATTGAAGCAAAGCCGATTGTGCTCTTAATCGGACAATACAGCACCGTAAGTAGACACTTGGGCTGTTTTTTGAAGACACAGTACTAAAATGGAGACCACCCTTTTGCCCCTTCCTTGAGCATTGTGAAAAGTGATCATCCTTTATTCCAATCTCACTCTCCTTAATTTTCACTCTACGTGTCTACTCTACCAGGGCAAAACAACATTTATCAAGCATCTTATTGAATGTGACTACCCTGGAGCACACGTGGGAGTCGAACCGACCGTAAGTAGCCCTTCCACTATGAATATCACTTTGGAGTATATGCCAATTTGCTCGCTGCATTGTTCCACTTCAAAAACTCAGTTTCTCGTAAATTATCATGGTCTCTTTCATCCAATAGACAGATCGGTTTGTCGCAGTGATGAGTGGTATTGAGTCACGTGTGATCCCAGGCAACGCAGCGGCAATGACTGCCGACCTACCTTTCCGCGGCCTCAACAAATTTGGGCAGGCGTTTCTAACACGTTTTCAAGTGTCACAATGCCCCGCACCAATCCTTGAAAATATGACACTAATCGACACACCAGGCATTTTGGCTGGCAACAAACAACGCATCGAGCGTGGTTATGACTTTACAAAGACAATAGAGTGGTTTGCTGAGCGCGCCGATCTGATCCTTCTTTTCTTTGACTCGCATAAACTTGACATCTCGGATGAATTCAAAAGCTCCATCTATGCTCTCAAGGGACAGGAAGAAAAGGTCCGTGTCATACTGAACAAGAGTGACATGGTCAATCAACAGCAGCTGATGCGCGTTTATGGCGCTCTGATGTGGTCTCTCGGTAAAGTCATTCACACGCCAGAAGTAAGTACATTGGCAACGACAGTGTAATGCTCTCTTCTTCCTTACATTTCTTTTTGAAAAAGACGGCATTCATAACAATCTTCATTGACGACTATTATCTCCTTACCATTACCTTATAATCTGGTTAGGTTATGAGGGTGTACCTGAGTTCGTTCTGGATCAAGAAACCAGTAAATGCTTTCGAGGATTGTAGATCGTTATTAGATGCAGAACAAGCAGACCTTCTACGAGATCTCAAAGACTTGCCGCGGAACGCTGCAATCCGTAAAGTCAACGAAATTGTGAAGCGGGCACGACAAGCCAAGGTGCATGCCTACATCATTGGGCATCTCAAGAAAGAAATGCCAGCTGTATTTGGCAAGCACTCTCGACAACAAGAGCTCATTCGCGATCTTGAAAAAGAATTTGCAAAGATTCAGCAAGTTTATGGCGTACCCGAAGGTGATTTTCCGAATGTCGACAAGTTCCGCCAGAGCCTTCGCGCCTACAAGTTTGAAAACTTTAGTAAGGTCAAGGAACCGATCCTCCAGGCTGTCGACGAAGCTCTGGGTGTGGACCTTCCAAAACTCATGCGGCGTTTCCCACAAGGCAACACGCTCGAGTCGGATCCTCTCCAGACCAATCCATTCTCGGGCATCGCCTCTCCAACAGTGTTGACACCAGGTGCCGAGATCCCTCCAGGTTATTTCCACTTTTCATCAGTCGACCGAGCTAGTGCTGCGCCAATCTTCAAGTCACTGCATCCTGTGAATGACAAGATCAATGGCGCGTCGGCTCGACCGTATCTGATGAGCACCGGTATCCCTGTCGAGGTTCTCGCAAAGATCTGGGGCTTGGCAGACTGGGACAGTGACGGACAAATGACCCTTGACGAATTTGCTGTGGCTTTGCATTTGGTACGAGCTGTTGAGAACGGAGGCGAGGATGTATTGCCGGAGACGTTGCCTCGGACAATGATTCCATGCTATTAGAAAAAACAGCCTTCGTTGATGGGTCCTGTCTATCTTTTGCCTTGCATGGAAAGGAAAATCCTTCCAGCCTTTCGACATTGTATTTTTCTCCTTGTTCCATCCCCCCATCGGCCAGCGTATGAAATAAGCCTGTTTAGTAAGAGACATAGTTTTTAGAAAGCAGGCGGTCGTCGACTAGATGCTTTAAAATGCAAAGGTTCTCATTGTCTCAAATTGAGCCTGCGAGCCTTACAATGAGATTAATAGAAATGAGTCCCATGGCAAAGACCCTAGGCTTGATTCTATAGCCATCAACCTTATGAGTAACGTTCGAGCGGAGTGATTTCAAAAATGGTGGTGTATGTCTCTTTTTTCATGGGCAGTGCTGTCACCTACCTGTTGCATTATATCATTCCTTCTCTCCTACGCAGCGATGCCAACTCTTGGAACTGAAAGTAAGTTCTGTATGAATTTAATGAGTACAACCATTATTGTTGCCAGCCCTGTGGCTCCACCAAATTCATGGAAATATGGTTGCCCAGTCGTGTCTAGGATGGACATAAGGGTATGACCCAAGAGTCTTGAAAACACACATTAAAAATGATACATAGACTGGTGTGAATGACAGTTTTGTACGTGCAAAATAACCCGTCTACGTAAGATTTGGATTCACCTTGACTCTAGAAGCAACTATGAGATGATGTACAGCCTTTCTGAAACGATGATAAAGGCTATCCAACTGCATCATGTACCTAGCTAACTCTGTAAATGCCATATATAGCCAAACCCGCTTCTCCACAGTAAGTTCTTCTAGGCTATGTCTCTTGCGAGTTGCTTCTTGCCAACTGCAGGGCAAACACAAGGCAAATCAATACTATACGAAATAGGCAGTATATGACTTGACCGAATACACTCCTTGTTATTACTCACCAGACACTGTATATTTATTCGGTATGGAAGTCGCTGTCATTCAGGTGTCATACCAAGAGACGAGGCGCCTTTGTAAAGGGAATTTTGTGACAATCTCCCACAGGGAGAAGGAAGAACTAGAGGGCTATACTGTATCATTATTATAATAAGGATGGTGTCGAAGCCGACACACACGCATTTTATAATCACGTAGGCTGGCTGTAATCTCGATACATGCTTGTATTGTCTCCGTAACTATCATAATCTCTTCTCCTATCAAGAGGATATGCCCTGGAAAACTTCCTGAAGAATTCCTTCCAGTCGGTTGTCGCGTGCACCCTAGCCAGCCGAGTGCACTGATCCATCGTACACTCGAAACATGGACCACATACACCAGCCAAGCACAATCTGTCTGTATTCAACAAAGGATATCATTTTCTGGATAGGCATGTTGTTGAATCCCACGTATCTGCAACGCGCTCCATCCAATATAGAATGTCGGAAGGTGTTTCTACCTAAAAAAAAAAAAAAACGGGAATCAACTTTGGTCCTTTGGGTAGCCCCCACAATGTACAATAGCCAAATAGCTAAGCCCAAAATAAGCAGTCGCAAATAAGCTCCGACGAGCTGTAGATAAAATTGACACTCACTCCAGCTTTTTATACAACCAATATTTCTCATCTCAGTTTCTTGTCCTTCATCCTCTACACTGCATTATCCCCTCGTTCACACCTTCTCCCATCTACCAGTTCTCACTGCGAAGAACAGTATATATCAACGTCATGCCTCACCTACCCTTGGAGTGTATTGCCAGGGTGATAGACTCGGTTGACCACAGCCATGACTTGTTCAGGCTCTTGACAGTTAGCAAGGATGTGTTCCTCGTTGCTGCTCGTCGCCTTTACCGCAACCCTATCGAGATCTGTGCAAATTCCTCTGAGAGAAATATCCACAAGTCGGTCCTCTTTCTCCTATCCATGTCTCCAGTTGATGGCAAGAATATCGATATCATCCGCAAGTCCAACGGCTTACCTCCTTCTGGCACACCCCGCAACCCACAACCTATGCTAAACTACCTCTCTTTGGTCAGAGTTGTTCGCTGGAAAGGGCGAGCCTTAAGAGAATCTCGGCTGAGGAACATGCTCCATTATCAGAGCTTGGATATGTTTATGCAGTTGACATGGGCTTTTGTCGGCCACAGACTGGATGGAGTTGAAGAACTAGAGATGGATGTTAATGATCAAGATCGATACATTGATAATGCTGGCAAAATGACCCGTCTACGTAAGATTGGATTCACCTTGAGCCTAGGCTTGATGCTGATTACACGATGATGTACAATTTCTCCGAAGCGATGATAAAGGCTATCCAGCCGCATCATGGTCCGAATCAACTCGTTGAATGCCGCATGATTCCGAACCCGCTTGTTAAGGGTAAGTGCTGCCAAGCTGTATTTTTTGCGATTTGCTTCTTTTTCACTAAATGACAACCAATAATCTATGGGCAGATAGTATATGGTTCGACCAAATACAATTCCTGTTTTCACGCTTTCTTACCTGACAATGAATATTTCTCTTGTACTTGGCATTAGGTCCACAGATGGATGACGACGGCAACTGGAGTGCTGGGATTAACCTCAGTAGCGCCAGGAGAGTTCTTTCGCTTCTCCCTTCACCGAAACACTATCTCACTCTTCCTAGATCCGATGGATCGACAGTTTCGTTGGATCATCCTTTTGATCCACACGCAGCAACAATCCAAAAGCTGAAGATTGCAGGGGGTCTCGATCGCTCATGGAGGGCTATGATGAGATTGCATCCAGGTCATTCTCAATCTCAAATATTGCAACGCTTCCGGGCATGACTTCTCTCTCAATTTATCCCAAGGCAGCCAACGGTAATGACGAGGATCTCCTGGACTGGGCCGCCTGTGAGGCTGAGCACTACAATGGCAAATCTGGTGGCTCTCAGTTGATACCATTGGTTCCTTTAGAGAAGCTGAAAATAAGATACAGATATGAAAATTGGGCACCGCAATCAAGCTCGGAAACACCAAAATGGAAGATCCTTCAAGATGGCCTACTTGGATTCTCGCGTACGCTTAGTAAACTCAAAGTGACGTACCCAGAATTTGACAGCGGGATGAATTGCCCTCAGTTCACTATTCCACGACCATCACTTAAACTCAGGTCGCTGTATTTACACGGGTTGACCACCGATCGCTCGGTGTGGGAATAGGCACCAAACATCGAGAAGCTCAGCATTGTCCTCGATTTCCCGCCGTTAAGAGATTATTCTGACACTCCCGACATACCACAGAATGATCAGAATACTGGAACGACACCGCTTTCACCGATATCCGTAGACGCCACTACCATAGGAACCATCATGCAGCCACCGCATCGACAACTACCTGAGATTTGGTTTCACTGTCCAATGCTGAATCAATTGGTGTTGGAGAATCGCGCAATCAATCTCTTGGACTCGAATTGCCTTCACTTCTCGCCCAACCTTCAAAAACTGGAGCTACGAAGCATGAGTGTGATGTTCCGTAAAACTTCAGGTTCACATGAACCACCGAAAGCTCTAAGAGTGCTCTACCCAACACGCTGGACCTGGGATTGGTCCTTCCCAGTATTACACACTCTCACACTGAAAGGCGACCTTCACCAATATAGGTTCAACATGGGCATCCTGCGCTCATGTCCTACTCTCAAATCGATAGTGCTCGAACATTTCGATGCAGACCATCCTTTTCCACTTCGCGTTAAAGGAATTCTCGATACTTCCTTGAATGGTAACAACAATCAGATGTTGCCATTTACCCACAGCAATCTCATGAGGGTTTCATTCAGCGACCATTGCAGTATTGAGCTCAATGAGCTAGCCTGTCTGTTGCAGTTGCTACCAGGACTTACACATTTAGTATTAACAATACACCATTTCGATGAAGGCTTTGGGGATCGGGAACTGATCAAGGTCACGAAGTCCCATCCTGCGTTGGTAAGCGTGATCACCAGCATGGAGCTCACCACGGATCCATTATCAGCCTCAGGTCTTTCAGACGAAAGAGAACTGAAAGGAAAAATGGATTCAGCTCCTATAACTAAAGCTGGCGATGATGAAAGCGAGACGTCTAAAGAGGGGATTGGTATCTTTTATTCCTTCAAATATGACGAATATGATAGTATTGATGTCCACCTACATTGAATAAAAGTATAACGCAGACATTTTTATGTGTCCTGTAGAATGAAATCAGAAATAAATGTTCTTGACTTGTTTCTTTAGAAGTGCTCCCTGGCAACTATTTGATCAAGCATGCCTCGGTTTGGCTTGACTCCTCATCTTGTTTTTTTACCATAAATGTATGTCAGTGTACCAAAGACTAGGTGTTGCTAGTCACCACATGCACGGGTACACTTAAATCGCACACGTTACGTACTGTTTCTGTTCTCTCTCCACCTCACAGCCACATTCACTCCAGTATTTTACCCCTCATGGAAGTTTCGGCCAGCTCCGACCCTCCCATTTTATTATCCCTGACAGAACACAAACGAAATAACAGCATCTGAAGGTGATATAATCGAGTCCGAGTCGCGCCCAGCTTCTCTGATGACTCAGTTCGCCACCGCTCTGGAAATTGTGCATCTAGCTCTCTGGCCAACAAAACATTCTTGGGTTTACTACAGCCTGAAGGGCCTGCATGTGTAAGCACTGACATAAAAGAAGAACCTATAAAGCAACGGCTTAAGACGTGGCCATGACGTAGACTCCGAGTGCTAGAAGCTTATCTGTGATTTCATGGGTCACTCTCTGTCATTTGGTAAGAGTCAGAGAGGAATTAGTCTTGTTTTTCTACTCGAGAACAACAAAGAGTGTTGTCTGACAAAGATTTAAGAAAAAAATGATTGTGATAACTCTAAAATGAAAGGTCAAAGGGGGTGCAGAAGCTTCACACATGAATTATCCCAGCAGGCAATATTGCTGAACATGCGTGAGTCTTATGGATTGACATGTGTGCAAGGGCGGCCTGGATATGGGCGCTAGTGAGATGCTCAAGTGTCGTGAATTTTGGCTGAGTTATCAAAATTCGGTGCTTTTTTTGCCACCATCTTATTTTTTCTGGCTTGATTAACCCAGCCACTACACTTGTAGAGAGTGTTGAGCGGACGCGCTTTTTTGGGCAAACAACAAACTGGGACAAGGCCTTTTCCAGGTTCTACCACTTTCTCACTTCTGAACAACACCTTTTACGTGTTGGGTAGCCAGCCTCTCATTTCCTTTCTTCACTCTCACCTGGCCTTTTCTTTTTCGGTGCTCCGTTGTTGCCACTGTCTGAGGATTCATCGAAAGGGCTGCGTTCATTGTTCCATTCCTTCATTGTTCTTTCGACCCCTAACGCCACCATGTCGACCGACCAGAATCAGGCACAGAAGAGACGCCGCCTCAACAAGGCTGGTTCGATGAATGGAAGTCTCGAATCACAACCCTCATTCCTCGACGACCTGAACGAGCTTGAGCAGTTCAGTCAGGCTGCCAAAGGTATTTTTTATTATTATTATTTTGCCCTTGTTAGGGTACCTGAGAGACTCATTCTTTGGATATCAAGAACCTGTATTGACTGTATTATCTATTTATTGAAAATGACTATAGTTGACGACCCAAAGCTTCTCTGGAACAGACCGCCAGTACCGGCATTTGATCCTGCTCGAGATAACCTCAGTAAGTGTTATGGAGTGACCACCTTGTCGTCGTCATTGTTAATAATGCAAAGCACTTGCCATACCTTCTACTCACACTTATTTCCACCCCGATCTCTACCCCGTCCATAGTCTTTCAGCAGATTGAGGCTGATGAATACATGAGCAATAGCACCAATACGCCTGTCATTCGATTCTTCGGTGTTACGGAGGTAACTAATAGATCATCTAATGCTAAAGCGATGTATGTCACCACACTTTACGTTTCAACAAACAAATTCTGACTCAAAAGTTGCACCATTTCTGAATCTAGAACGGAAATAGCGTAATATGTCATGTCACTGGATTCTTGCCGTATTTCTACGTGCCTACACCCGCAGGATTCAAGCCGGAGAACATCTCTGCCTTCAAACAGGCGTTGGAGACTGGCATGGAAAAGGGCAATAGCATTGTCAAGATTGAATGGACAATGAAAGAGTCTATCTACGGATATCATGGAGGTGAAAAGTCGGCTTTCCTCAAGATTACTCTCAAGGATCCCAAGAACATTGCTGCAGCCAAGCGTGTCGTCGAACGAGGATTCTCGTTCGGAAGCTTCAAAGATTTTTCATCACAGACTTTTGAATCCAACATCGCTTTCTTGCTGCGATTCATGATTGACTGTAAAGTCACTGGCGCAAACTGGATCGAACTGCCCGCAGGCCAGTATTCCCTCAGACACGACTACAACTCCAACGCTCAGATCAATGTTGAAATTTCGTATGGCTCAAATTTCTTTCACCTATCCACCATTTGTATACTTGAAAGTCATGACTGGACACAAGTTTGTACGTGTTAGTCCCTCAGCTCATATTCTTTTTGTATCTTCTGTGATTTCCACTGTAGATATGACAAGCTGATTAGCCACGATACAGAAGGCGAGTGGTCGAAGATTGCACCCCTCAGGATTTTGAGTTTCGATATTGAGTGTGCGGGCAGAAAGGGCATTTTCCCCGAGGCCAAGATAGATCCAGTCATTCAGATTGCTAGCATGGTAACAATCCAGGGCGAGTCGACACCCTTCATCCGCAACGTCATGGTGCTCAACACCTGTGCACACATTGTTGGAACCCACACCATGAGCTTTGAGAAAGAGAAGGACCTGTTAAAAACATGGAGTGATTTTGTCCGCAAGGTTGATCCCGATGTAGTCATCGGTTACAACACCTCCAACTTCGATTTCCCATACTTGCTCGATCGTGCACGACACTTGGATGTCCATGAATTCCCATTCCTTGGTCGACTGAACGATGTTCGGACAGAGGCCAAAGATACAAAGTTTTCGTCCAAGGCCTATGGCACACGTGAAAACAAGTCAATTAACATGGAAGGTCGTCTACAGCTGGACATGCTGCAGGTCATGCAGCGTGACTACAAACTGCGTTCGTACACACTCAACGCTGTTTGTGCTCAATTCTTGGGCGAACAGAAGGAAGATGTGCATCACTCCATTATTACTGAGCTTCAGAACGGAAACGAGGAGACCCGGCGTCGACTGGCCATTTACTGTTTGAAGGATGCATACCTACCCCAGCGACTTATGGACAAACTCATGTGTCTCATCAACTATATTGAGATGGCAAGAGTCACAGGAGTTCCTTTCAACTATCTCTTGGCACGTGGACAGCAAATCAAGGTCGTCTCGCAGCTTTACCGTAAAGCATATGAAAAGGACTTTGTTATCCCCGCTGTCAACACTCAAGGTCTGTTAGCAATTCTGAATTCGTTTTCTTGATACTTTAACGACAATAACTTTGTCGTGTTATTTTACCATTTTTCTCATACCATTTATTTTCATTACACTATTTTTTCACTCACCAGGCATGGATGAGCAATACGAAGGTGCTACTGTCATTGAGCCACGCAGGGGATATTACGATGTGCCAATTGCAACCCTCGATTTCGCATCTCTGTATCCATCGATCATGATGGCGCATAACCTCTGCTACACAACACTACTGACCCGCGACATCATCCAAAAGTGCAACCTAGTCAAGGATGTCGACTACATCATCACACCCAACAACGACGCATTTGTCACGGCCCAGAAGCGCAAGGGTCTACTTCCAATCATTCTGGAAGATCTGCTATCAGCACGTAAGCGTGCCAAAGCAGATCTAAAGAAGGAGACTGACCCCTTCAAGCGTGCCGTGTTGGATGGTCGTCAGCTGGCTTTGAAGGTATGTTTTTATAGAACTATGCATTTTATTTTACTGGTAATCCCCTCATTTCTACATCAAATTTGCTCATCACCCATGCCTTTTTTTTGTATGCAACAGATCAGTGCCAACTCAGTGTACGGTTTCACAGGAGCAACAGTCGGAAAGCTGCCGTGTCTACAAATCTCATCGTCGGTGACGGCATATGGTCGTGTGATGATTGAGCGTACAAAGCAAGAGGTTGAGGCCCGGTACACAGTAGAGAATGGCTACTCCCATACGGCCGAAGTCATTTACGGTGATACTGATTCTGTCATGGTCAAGTTTGGTGTCAAGACGCTTGAAGAAGCCATGGAGCTTGGAAAGGATGCCGCCGAGTATGTGACGACCAAGTTTATCAAGCCTATCAAACTTGAGTTTGAGAAAGTCTATTTCCCATACCTGCTGATTAACAAGAAGCGTTATGCTGGATTGTACTGGACCAACCCCAACAAGTATGACAAGATGGACACCAAGGGTATCGAGGTAGGTTTTCGCAGCGCGTTTCTTATGTTTTATAGAGGACCATGACTCATCTATTTTGTACATATGTTTGAGGAAAAATGACAAATCAATATTCCATTTTTTTATCTCCATCTCCATAGACGGTGCGTCGAGACAATTGTCGTTTGGTGCAGAGTGTGATCGACACATGTCTGCGCAAGATCTTGATTGACCGAGATGTGATTGGCGCTCAAGAATACACAAAGCAAATTATTGCCGACTTGCTTCAAAACAAGATTGATATGGCACAACTGGTGATTACCAAGGCACTTAGCAAGACGGACTATGCGAATAAGCAGGCACATGTGGAACTAGCGGAACGTATGCGCGCTCGTGATGCGGGTTCAGCACCGGCGTTGGGAGACCGTGTGGCATATGTGATTATCAAGGGCAGCAAGGGTACTGCTGCCTACGACAAGTCAGAGGATCCACTCTATGTCCTCGAGAACAATATTCCGATCGATACCAAGTACTATCTTGATAATCAGCTGTCCAAGCCGCTCTTGCGTATCTTTGAGCCCATTCTTGGAGAGAAAGCTGAAAGTCTCTGTATGTTGTACTTTACCATGTTTGTGGGAATGCTCTTACTATTTTTGGGGTACTTTTTTGACAAAGGAGAAATATGAAACTCATCTGTCGATATTTTTTTTTTACTGTTTTCTTTTCTAAAAAAAATCTACTACCAGTGTCTGGAGATCATACAAGAACTATTCAAGTGTCCACACCTTCGGTAGGAGGTTTGATGCGATTTGCGGTCAAGACGCTTACTTGTCTTGGCTGTAAGACGCCGCTTAAGAAGGGCGAGTCGGCAGTTTGTTCGCAGTGCAAGGATCGTGCACCAGAGTTGTACCAACGACAGCTTAACGTAGTGAATGCTCTGGAGGTGCGGTATGCACGGTTGTGGACTCAATGTCAGCGCTGCCAGGGATCACTCCATCAGGATGTCCTGTGCACTAGTAAGGACTGTCCAATCTTTTACATGCGCAAGAAGGTGCAGAAAGAAATCCAGGATAGCACAGCAACGTTGGATCGCTTTGTAGACTGGTAAAACAAAAATAGGGCTAGTGTAACCACAAAAAGGGAAGATAATCCCCCTCAAAAGATTTTACATGTAATGACCATAAGTAGCTCACTGTAACTTCAACAACTACAAAGAAAGATACTTGTATTTCGCAGTTGTCTTTGTATTCTTTGCTACCATGCTATACTATTATGTATATTAAGATGTGAAGATGAAAAAAGGGAGAAGATGAAAAAGGGAGAAGCGAAGAGGAAAAGGAGGAGAGAGGGGCTGTAAACGGCTTTCAACTTTCAGCCTTTTTTTGTTTTAAATGTCCCTCTCCCCTCTCCTGCCCGACCGTTTTTTTTCCCTTCAGAATAATCTGTACGTGCACACACAATGCAGGAATGTATTTTTCTTGTTGGGAAAACTCCTTGATTTTCAGCTTTCTCACAAAAGCTGAGTGGCCAACAACGCAATACCAGCGACTGCCCAACCGGCAGCATGGGCCTTGAGGGTAGTGGCGGCGCTCTGATCCTTGGGCTCGCCTGCTGGGTTCGCGGGCGGGTAGTTGGAGTTGGTTGGGGAGGAGCCTGTGCCGGGGGCAGCGCCAGAGCCAGCGCCGGCGGCGGGTTTACCACCCATGTCGATCGTAAAGACGTTCGAGTAAGAAAGAGCGGGTGCGGTCTGGACGGAGAGTGAGTACTTGCCCGACTCTCGGACCACGTCGGCAGGGATGACAAACTCCTTACGAGTGTTTGAGCCAGAGCAGTCGATTTCGGCCAACTTGGCGACAAAGCGAAGGGCACTCGGGTCGCCCGTCATCAGGTTGACATCGACCTGATGTGCAGCCGTCGTGCCCATCGACGCACAGTTGCCCGACCATTGCAAAAACACAATCTCGCCAACCTTCCAGACTGTACCCTGTGTCGGGTTCGAGATCTGGAGCATGTCGGCCGACACTGTTGACGAGGCGAGCAGCGAGGCCAGTGTAGTGAGGGTGATCAAGGTGTATCGGAACATGGTGAATTTTAAGGAGCGATGAGGGTAGCGATGGTATTGGAGAAAAGATGTCCTTGTTGTTGTTTGTGCTTTTGCTGTCGAGAAGAAAGAAGTGAGGACGAAACGTTGGCCTTGCGCGTCTTTTTTTTGCGTTGGGTTAGGAGAATGGTAGAGGGACAGGAATGGTCAGGAAAGAAAGAAGAAGAGAAAGAGAGAAAAAAAAAAAGAGAAAGTAAGAGTAAGAGCGAGAGAAATATGGATAAAAAGAATGATAAGCAAGCTCAGGAATAGTTGGTGAAGACTTTTTTTTTTGAAACGGACAATAGGACCAGGTACGGTAAACGACGAGCTTGCGACGAAAAGGATAGTTCGCCTAGGATAAGCCAAGGCCACATCAAAGTGGCATCAGCGATCCGTTATGGTATGGCCTGCACGATAACAAACAAGCATTAAACACGAAACGAAAGACCGTACAAAATATCTCTTACAGAAGAGAGTGAGCGACATGATTGCCCAAGAAAAGAGATTGGAGAAAGGATTTAAAAAAAAGGGGATCGTATGCGTCTAATTTTATGGCTGTTCCCTTACGCAAGGGGGCCAAGAGAGGACTCCTTAAACGGTGTACAGAGCTGTTCCAAACTCTGGGCATGGACCATCCAACAACAACAACTCTCAAGAGCTTTTTCTTCACCCTCGAAGTGTAAGTTTTAAAATAAAAAGAAAGGGATCCCACTGTTAGCCATGCGGGCAAAGTAATCCTGCGCGTGTTCATCTGGCCCAACTATCTCGTCCACGTACATTACCTTTTTTTTTTCTAGTCTCCCTTGTCCCTCCTAGCAAACCTGGAGTCCAGTTCCAGATTCACGCATCCGCCTTAAAGGGGTGACAAACCATGAGCATGTCTATTTTTTTCTGCGTTATGCCCTTGACCCTCCAATATTCTCGCCAAGGCAGAATTGCCCGGCCAACTGGGTCAAAAATTATTAGAGGGCATCAAGGAGCCTTTTTTCCATGTCGAGTACTTGCTCAAGGCAGAATACCATCTCTCCATCCTTATCCCACGCATTGAGGGCACAGATGACACACATGATCATGCTCCACACAGCGCCTTGTTTTTTCTTTAATACACGCTATAAATTATATAAGTATATGATATGGTATGATATGATATGGTATGGTATGGTATGGTATTGGTGCCTTTAGAAGGACTAGCGCCTCAATTTTACGCCATGTCGGCTTGCTCAGTCTGCTTCTTTTGATCCTTTATCTTTTGAGGAGAACCACCGACAGTTGTACGCAGTTCATATTGCTGGATGAACAAGGCTGAGATGAAAGCAGCCGCTGGCCAGGCGATGGCTATATGAGATAGAAAAAAGGAGTCGTGAGTATGAAGTTTCTCTGTTAAAAAATGTTTATTACGCACACATTCAAAAGCGTTGTAACAAGAATGGATTTCCTTACTTGCGCGGAAGACCATCTGTAAAGCGTCGCTGTAGTATTGAGGATGCGAGATGATCGTCCTGTAGTCATTTGGATCCACGCCCTTGTCAATAAGGATGTTATTGATCAGTGTGCCTCCAATGGCCACAGCAATAACACCACCCATAGTACGGAAGAAGGTCATGATAGATGTAACGACGGCGATATCTTGGTGGTTCACTGCCGATTGTCCAGCAACGCTATTGTATGATTTTTAAAACATTACAACGAAAAAAATGAATAATGGAGATTCCCGGCCACTTGTTGTGGAATAGAGACAATTAAAAGATAATAAAAAAATAACGATAGCAGAACATGGTAACTTACATAGTGGACTGCATGACGCCTCCGATGCCAGATCCAATAACAAAAGGATAAAAGAGCTGTTGCCAAAGGGGTGAATTAACACCCCAGGTCGAAATGAGGCTAGTGCCAGCAATAAACACTAGCATGAAGAACCAGATAAATGGTCGATAGATACCAGTCTTGGTCGTGGTGAGGCCGCTAATAGTACTGACCAACAGAAGACCGATGACCATGGGAATCATTTTCAAGCCAGACGTTGTGGCTGAGTCCCCGCGCACCATTTGGAAGTAAAGAGGGCAGTAGAAGAGAGCGCCCATAAAAGCACTATATGCCACATGTCCAAGAAATACAGCCTGGTTAACCATGGCAATGCAACAGATGAGAAAAGAACATTCACCAATAAACATGAGGACGTTTTAGCCCGCTTACCCTCCCATGAAGAATGAGGTCAGGTACGTCGCCACAACTGTGCGGTTCTTGAACAGACGGAATGGCAAAATGGGTTCGGCAGCTATCTTGTATTCGATCCACAAGAAGACGAGGATAATGACAGAGCCGACACAGTAAGTGACAATGACCTGGGTGCTGTTCCATGCATATTCGTTGCCTCCCCAGTTGGTAGAAAGCAGGATACTTTTCCGATATATTTAAAAAAAAACAAGTGAGAGAGAATGACCATTAGTTGATACACCGGGTTACCAAGTACTCATAGTCACTCCTATGCCGCTGCGCTCTCAGTTGCCGAAATCAACATAAACTAATTGGTTTCACTTACCAAATGACACCAGCAACAAAAGTGAGGGAGCCCAAAAAGTCGATTCTCTTAAGTTTGTCTGCACGCGATCCAGGAACAGTAGGCAGTCTTAGCACCCATGCGATGGCTAGGGTACTGACGGCACCAATAGGCAAATTGATGTAGAATGCCCATCGCCACGTTGACTTCTCAGCAAGGACACCTCCAAGAAGAGGACCAATGACAGACGAAATACCAAACATCGAGCCAATAATGCCCTGATATTTGCCACGGTCGCGGAGCGAGACAATGTCTGCAACAATGATCATGACAAGGTTAATCATACCACCGGCACCCAAGCCTGCAATACCGCGTCCAATGAGTAGTGCCTCCATCGTCGGTGCTGCACCGCAAATCAGCGAACCAAGAAGGAAAAAGAAGATGGCTGTGAGAATGACAGCTCGGCTGTAAACGGAGAATTGGTTACAAAAGTCAATAATGAGTGTCAGATAGCAAAGATAGACGATCAGTGGCAACATCAACCATATGCTTAAACAAGGGAGAATATCAAGAGATTCAGCATACCGTCCAAAGATATCACTGAGTTTGCCATAGAGTGGCTGGAAAGCCGTTGATGTGAGCAGGTAGGAGGTGCCTAGTTACATGGGTTTGAGGATAGAAAGATGAATGGAAATAAAGGATTAGCCTCAAGGAGTACGCGCTTGGAGAGGGGTGATGTGTGTAATCTAACTGGTTCGGAGAATATGTGACTCTGGGAAATTTTGCCTGGATCTACTGTTTCAGTCCTACATGTCAACAAAAAAAGATACACTTTGGGCACTTACCAACCCAAGCAATACTTTCAGGAGAGTTGAATACTCTGCCCATAGAGGGAATCAAGACCGAGACGATCGTCTTTACAAGGGATGAGGTGTGAATAGGGGTAGAAGATGAACAAAAGGGTGAGAGAGAGAGGAAAAGGAGATCAAGTAGAAAGGTATGGAAAGAGGGAAAGACGAACGTTAGTATTCCATCGAGAGCCATCGGTACTCAAGGAAGGTAAGGTCGCATGGTCGCAGTTTAAAACCTGGAAAAGTTGCAGAAGTGTACCTGGTCTAAAGAGGCCATAAAGATAACCAGCATCAAGCCTCCAATGACAAATGCGAGTTCCTTGCCTTCGAGCTTCTTGCTCTGGTCAAAGTGGTTTGGGTTGGATGATGTGCCAGGGCTATCAACATCCTGTGGAGTTGGTGTGGATCCTTCCCCAGACACCGCTCCCTTTTCAGATGTCGCAAGACCTTTTTCCAACTTGTCAGGGTTGTCGTCGGGTGAAGAGACACTGAAGGTGGAGCTGGAAGAGCCCTTCTCGTGGATGGTTGACACCTGATCCTTCGAGAGAGGCTCTGCAGTCTCCATATTTTCCACGCAATCCTTTCCAGATGCAGAGGTCATGTCAGGAAGGATGAGAGTGTGTGCAAGTGAGAGGGTGAGAAGAGGAACAAAATAGAATTGGGGAGGGAGAGGGGAAACAGGGATTTATAAAGGAATGAAAGGAGGGAGCAAAGTTAGGGTATTATCAGATTCTGGGGAAATGGGGACAACTTATATCTGTGAGCCAAGAGCATCTTGTGTTTTGTTGAACGGGCTTTCATTTTGCCATGGTATGCCACTCGCGCGCACCACCTTTCATTTTTTCTTTTTTCAGAACTGCATTCTTTCATCAATCACAACAGGTACTCTGAGAAAGTAAGACCACACAAAAATGGCCAGTTAAACTGCGCTTGATCGACATAAACAACTCGTTTATGTGTTGCCACGACTCATTTTTTTTGTGTGTGTAGTCAGCCTAATGTTTTGTTGAAAGCCCAGACTGGTCGAACGTGTCGTCTCTTTAGGCTCATGAGCGTACCCACTCCATATTTTTTTTGGGAGAACAAACAAAAGTTTAACGTAAATTACCAAACATGGACTGAAGGAAGCCATATTTTCCAAGACATTCATTCTGTAGCCCCATGTTAGAATCGCGATGGGTACCTCTGAAAAGCCCAACTAAGAAGACATGAGATATATGTGAAAGAGATGGCTTTTTGCATGACAACAACGCCCACTTGCTGTGGGAAAACTAAACAGAATTTTGTGCTTGGCTCAGAAATTTCCTATCGTAGATAGAGTTTTTTAGAGTTTGCAAATGTGCACGAGGGCAGAGAACTTGCAACAGACTACTGTTCGTTATTCTGTAAAACCACTTCCCCTCCTCGTAAGATTGTTGTAAGGGGTCATATTCAAACGAGAGGCAGCTGACGAAGAAGAGATCAAAGAAGGAAAAAAAGATAGAGAGGGACGGGAGAATGTGGATTATGAGGGGTGAAAGGAGATTCAAGGAGCACACTGTTGGCGAGAATGACTGTGTTCTGGAAAGGTGCGGCGCTTGAATGGATGCTGATGCTATTTGTCTTGATTTGGATGATAAAAGCACATGGATTACTTGTTTGTTGTGCCCTGGGCTTGGAATTGTGCTTCAGGAACGATACACTCTTTACATTGTTGGGAGGAGTAGATCGGAAGGAGAGAATAAAACTCAGCGCGCGCGGGTGTATGGATGACCATACTGTTCCAAAACGCTCACTTCACTCTTATTTACGCGATAGCCCATCACAGACTAGGCTGTTGAGAGTCGGGTCAGGCTCGCAATGCCATGGCGTGTGCTTCTTACCTATCAGTAGAGGGCACCTCGCGCCAATCACGCTCTCCAAGGTGGGCTTCGAAGCCACCTTACAAGTGCGCCAAATCGGGATTGTCGTTTTAAATGTGGGGTGTCAGAAACTCGTGGAGTAGGGACTGCTTTCTCAATCCAGGACGTGTGGAAGAAAGGAGTCGAGGCACACAATTCCTAGCGAAGAAGTACCAGCAAGCATTTCTACTCCGGCAGCGAGTACAACATCACCTGATGAATAGCATGAACAACATCAACATTAGCTGCATTGCCATCATTGGCAAACAGGCAAGTAGCACAACCTACAATGCTACCAAAGAGTCATCAAAATTGGGCACAAACACATCCCCCTCTTTCATCGAGAAGCTAACCCAGTACAGTCTTATGATGAACACGACAGAACAATCCGTTATACATCAAGAACTTCAACCCTTCGCACGCCGACCTCAAGTACCACTATATTGCACACACCTCATGTGATGTTATTGAGGAGCGGGGTAACTTTTTCGAGAAAATCTGCTGCTACCTGACTACTGTGTCGCGTTGACCTGACTCGCTCAATGCCTGTAATACTTAACCGTCCTTTAACCTCCGTTAATATCTCCTTCAATCTTCTTTTATAGCTGCCATGAAGGCGCAGGACATGTATTTGGGCGTCTTGTTTTCAATGGAGGATCTGTCTGTATATGGATATATGACCAATACACGGATCAAGTTCATTACAGTCTTAACAGTACCAGACGTGATCATCAAGGATTTGGATATGAAGAATGTATGACTGAGTCCACCACGCTTTTAATGCTTACGAGTAGCATGGAAGAGAGATACAATGCATGCACTTTGTTTCAACAAGTCTGTAATGCTGACATATATCGTCTCACTTTTTCTTTATAAAAAAACGATATCTACTCTCTCGACTACTGGGGATATATAGATCTTCCGACGGATCCACATGGCCTACATCAACCACGCCTGCAATCCATTCTACGACATTGACTCTACCAAGATGATCAATAGCAAGGCATTTGAACGCGAGATAGAAGCTATCGGACGGGGTCGTGGCCCTCTGGAAGGTGGAGAACGCCATGCGGCATAGTGTACATATATATATCAATTAAAATCTTCGCGCTACAGGCGGGGTCCAACACGGCATCTACTATGGCAATGAGAATCAAATGTTTACAGCTTTCAGTAACATATTGTTTGATGTATGACAACTGTGCACAGCGCAAAGGACAACTCTTCGCTACAATGCAATCGTCACACACGTTACAGGACACGCAGGAGAAGGGATTTTCGCAAAAATTTAGTGACTGCCTTCGACCATGCATTTAAAAAAGACGAGTTCCTTGCCGCCTGATTCTATTAACTCTTTCAATTCTTCACCTGTGAATTGGGATCACCGTCGACTTGTAGAAGTGCATCGAGCTTCATGTCAGCCTCAGCTAGTGGAACATCAGGACAAGTGAATGCTAAAAGCGATGGCAATCGTGCCAAGCTTACCAACTATTTTGATCCTTCGATAAGAGCAAAGCGACGTGATGTGAAAAGTACACCAGGTTGGAAACAACCGTTTGCGTTTACGTATACACCACTTATACCTACTTCGGCTGTATCTGCATTACCTACTCCACCAAACGTGCCTGCATCATCTGCAGCACCATCGAATGTGCCTTTATCGAGTACAAAACCACCTACAAATATGCCGGTTGAAACTACGTCACCTACTACGCCATCAACTGTGTCTGCATCACCTGCAACTACGCCAACTACGTCTGCACCACCTACAACTCTACCAGCTGAGTCTGCATCACCCACAGCTACACCAACTGTAGCTGTAGGTGCTTCCTCTTCTACAGTATCAACACAGGCTACATCGGCTTCGGCCAAGACTGACACGCCTGCCACCAAACCAAAAGTGGATCCCTTAGCTAATGAGCAATCCGGCCAAAAAGTTGCATCTCCTGCCTCAACTAAAGCTCCGCCGTCAATCACGAGCACAGAAACAAGTATGTCATGTTTGATACTTTTGTTATTTCCTTGTGTTTGCGCTTGAAAAGTGTTTATTTGCGTCTCACTTATATCTCCGTATTACAAAATATTAGTTGCATGGAGTGGATTTCAATTGAGGAGGGAGTCAGACATTGCACGCTTTGTTGAAGAATATGAAAAGTACCACTGCACCAACTTGAGCGACAAGAAAAAATGCAAATCTCTTGTTGCGTTTGCAGCCGGAGCAGAGGAACGTCTGGTGATCGAGTCTCTGGTGGAAAAACATGACAACAACTGGCCAGCACTTAGAGATGAGCTCAAGTCCCTCAAGCCCTCTGATTTCACACTCAGCGCCACCTCTGCTAAGGAGCGCATCAAAATGCTGACCAAAAACAAACTTCGCACCCGTGATATGTTGTCTGACCTATCGATACTCTCGGCATGCATAAAGAGCGCCAGTATGAGTGGACATGAGGAATATATCAACATCTTGATTGGCTGCCTACCGGAGGAAATTGCCAGCAGGGAAATGGAAGAAAAGTTGCACGCGACCAAGACGCAACTGGAGGCTGAGTGGGTGGTTCTTGCGGCCTCGGTGACCCAAAATATATCTCAAATGCAATTTCCGGCTCGAAAGGCTCGAAAGGTTGCGAAACCCAAGAAAAAGACGGCGCCTGCCATTAACAAGGAAAGATTGCCTCAGCTCTTCAACCAACCAGTTCAATCTGCAACTCCTTCTCACCAATATTATATCCCCCAATTCCGAGGCTGGATCGAAAGCCGCCGCACTACGCTAAATATCGAGCTTGACTCCACAGTTAACCTCATGTCGGTCAGCGTCTTCAAAAGTATTCCTGGCCTAGTACTTTCGTTGTTGGACACGCCGCTCGAGATCACTGGTCATTTTGGTGGTGATCATGGGCTTTCCAGTCGTTCTGAAACTTCCAACACTCCCGTCAGTCCACCTACGATAGCCAAGAAACAAGATACCGACCCCACTCAGACACCTAGCAAGTCCACTAGCACGTACTCTGCACCAGCTGATGATTCCGACGACTCTGATGATTCCGATGAATCTGAAGATGAAGGAGAGAATGGACAAGAGAAGGCGAACGAGAAGGGTCAAAGCGATGAGCAACCACTTGGTCTTCAGACACTTCGAGTCGAGGGCGTCTGTAAGCACGCTCTCATCAAATTTGGTGACCTTGAGCAGGAATGCCATATATTTGTAGTTGCAGATCACCCAGCCATCGCCCACACCGGCGTCCTTCTAGGCATGCCCTTCTTGCAGGATGTTCAGAGTAAAGTGGTAAACGACAGCGCAGGCGACTATTGGTTGATGATGCAACAGAATGGTGCGTCTGTCGCTCTACGCTTCGTTCATGACTGATAGCAGCTCATCTACTCTTAGTGCTAGTTATGCACTCAATAAACTTTTATGGTTTTTTTTCCCTCGGGGTTCTGTCGTGCTCTATCCAGGATGTAAAATGTTCCTTTGACCATGGTATCGTACATGACACTGCAACTTCGATGAAGCCTGGTGAGGAACAAATAGAGGTGTACATTTCGTGTGGATGCATATCAAATTGGCCAACCCGGACCATTGAAATCGCTAGAATTTCCATCAAATTCGACTCTGACCATGCATCCTTGGTAATGGCAGAGAAGAGCAGTAGTGATACCATTTTGGATTACTTGTATTAGCTTTGTGCGTCGCATCTTCGCGTTCCATTTACGTGACCTTTTAATCGACAGTATCAGTCAACCATACGGTGAATATTTCATTGGACTCATTAAACGACAGCAGGTGGATAACCCGACGCTTAACACCGTGGCTTCTGCAACCTAATATACAGAACAACCCGTACTCGGGACTCGGGTGGAGTACGTTGTTTGATACAGACGGCAAAATCTACAAAGCTCACGTTTTATGGTCAACCAACGACACACTAGGAGGTGTTGGGCTGACGGACGTAAAAGTTAAATAAACCTCCGCCGAAGAACCCCAGAAGCGGATCTTCCTTTGTGTGATAGTAGGAGATACCCTAGGTGTGTTGGTAACTGTTGTCATCTCAATTGTCTTGTTGAGGCTGCGAAAATATAGCAAGTGTCAGGCATCTAGGTCAGTCGAAAGCAAAACCGTTGACTTTAGCCGCCCACCGGAATCAAACCCATCTCCTTGCCTCCCCCCCCCCCAATTTTCGCCAACTTCCCACCCTTCTTCATCGCTACCATCTTCTCGCCTCTCAACATCGCGTGCGCTTTCGATCATGTCAATCGAGTGCCTTTTACCTCCATGCTCCGACCGTGCTAACCATCAGGGTCAGCAAGGTATCAGCCAACCCGAGTATTATGAAATGCAGCCTCGGTGATCTGTCATGTCCAGTAATGATACCCACGTATAGAATCACAACCTTCCATATGATGGATATAATATATCTTTCTGTAGCCGTCTGTAGTGTATTCGTGGTAGTCACGCAGCTGTGGGCTTTTGGAAGGCACCAGTGCTCATCTTACTTTGTATGCCTGCCTAGTTTGCTCGAACCTCCATGTGACATGATTAATTTGATATGTGATATCACAAATGTAAAACAAAAGGTTTATGCATCAAGATTCTGGTTTCTTATTTCATGCTGACTGTTGAGGTGCTGTGCTGTAATATCTCGCATGGCTTGTGCTTGGACATATTGTAGGCGAATGGGCGGTAGAGTACGGAAGAGTAAGAACAAATGTACTTCGGATGAAGGGTACACCAGATGATGCTAGAGGGATGGCGTATGAAGGGGACCGAGTAAAGGCGAAAGACAACGTTTGCATACCGAGAAGCATCCGAATGATCTTAGCTTGGGGTAGAGAAGAAGAAATGTGGGCGGAGAAGTAATTGGGCTCATGAGGTAAGAGGGCTTTTCGAGTTTGTGCGCCAAACTTGTCGATTCAAGGTAACTTCAAAGTATGGGAGACACAGCAACCTTAAATTTGTCGACTATGGCTTTATTGTCACCGTGCGCTTGAATATAAGCATGTGTCTTGTTTTACACCCCTCTGCTTAGTCCATCACGATTAGCCCTTCATCGCCAATTTACCCTCCTTCATTTCATTCACTCATTCATTCATTTCAAAAGCACATTTTTTATCTTCTTCGTTAATAGAAAAAAAAAAATGAATGTCGAGGTGTGGCCGCTCTGTGCCGCATCCAACAGTCGATATTATTATATGTTGGCTCATGATGCTAAGGTTGATGGTATTCATGCCCTGCGTTCCACGATATACCCGTCCACTGTGGAAAACATGGCGTGGTGGGTAGCGGGCGCCATTGACCCTCCAGTACCTGTAACAGATTGGCGGGTTCAGAAACACTGGTCCTGTGCAGTTGAAGAAGAAACTGAAGGGTTGTCACCGAAATTTATAGCAACTCTCTGGGACGGTCGTGGGCAGGGCAGTACCTTAATATACGACTACAATACTAAGATACAAACTGAGCACTCCTGGTATTACGATTGCGGTGACGAAGATGTTTGTAGCCAAAAGTTGTTGGCATCTTTCGGAGCACCACGGTCAACGACCGATGGATTCTTCCATCTGATACACAGGAAAGGCAAAAAATCCGATACGTGGTCCATCGATGCTACTCATTGGAACAATTGCGGAGATCAAGAAGACTATGGAACTATTTTGAGTGGGGTAAGAGCGTGGCCATTGAAGAAACAAAAAAAAAACACGACATGGATCGATCTCTTCGTCCTCTTTTGTTGTGCCTTCGAATAACGTCTAACAATTTCATTTGTTGTAAATTTATGAATATAAAAAACTTGGGATAGAACTCTTCACAAGAGGTCCATGCATACTATGCCTCTGGTACTCTTGTAACTCTTCAGCTATCAAACGTCCCTATATTAGGAAAACAGTCTACGCAGGTTCGGATGATTACTTTCAAAGCCAACTCTGATGGGATCTGGAACTTTACAGTACCGGTGACAAGTAACACGACCATCAGCAATGGCTGTAAGCTGAAGCCTGAGTTGAGTAATAAAGGGTCAACGGATTGGTACAACTATTACATCTGGTGCAAGGTAATTTCCAATTCGTCCAAGGACATGACTAGCGGTAGTTAGCTCAACTCTAATGATCGTTTTCCTTTATGATCGCTCTTTTGATAACTTGTATTCGATCCGGTTTTGCTAGGTCGGGTCTTCACGTTTCCTCTACGCGGCCAATCAAACGACGGTATCAACCAACCATACGGCGAGTATCTCGCTGGACGACCCAACAGACGATATCGTATGGATAACCCGGCTCTTGTCGCTGGAGCCTCTGCAACCCAATACACAGAACACTCCGTACTCGGGACTCAGACGGAGTGTGGCAATTGATTGGTCCGGAAGTGTCTTCGAGGCCAACCTTCTGTGGTCAACGAACAATACACTCGGAGGTGGTGGGTTGAAGGAAGTAAAACTCTACGCCAATATTAGTTTACCTACCACCATGGAACCCAGGAGACAGACCAACCATAACAATGCGATAACCCCAAGCCTCATTGGGGTGTCCATAGTTGCTATCATCGTGATCATCTGGCTTCGGACGCGAAAATCTGGAAAGCAAAGTCAGGCGACTCGGTCGGCCGAAAGTATGACCCCTGACGCTGGCCGCCCACGAGAATCTTTACCCCCATCTCCTGGCCTCTCTCCATCACGCGCGCCTTCGATCACGTCGATCGAGTGCCCTCCGCCTCCATACCCCGATCGTGCTAACCAACAGAGGCAGCAGGGTAACAATCCACCCGAGTATTATGAAATGCAACCTCGGTGATCTTCATACTCATTAATAAAGCCCACAGTATAGAATCACAATCCCCCATGTAATAAATATAGTATACCCCATTCGCAGTGTAATCGTAGTATCATAGTACAAGCGGCTGTAGCCTTTGGAAGGCACAACTCATTTCACTTTGTATGCATGGTTTGCTCAAACCTTCATGTGAGATGAAGACCTGCATATAAGACTTGCATATCTGGCGTTATATATGTAAAAGAAATTTCTTAATCAAAAGGCGATGGACCAAGATTCTGGTTTCCTATACCTGTATGTGCTGTTGGGGTACAATTTATGTATTACCTCGTACTAATTGTGTCTGGACATATTACAAGTGAATGACGGAAGAGTTTGGAAGAGTAAGAGCATATGTATTTAGGAGGAAAAGGTCGCCATATATTGCTAGAGAAATGGCGTGTCAGGAGGACTGAGTAGACAATATTTTTGCCTACTACTCCGAGGACGCGTCGTGAAAGAGAAACTCTAATTTCGATACAACGTGAGAGGCTTCTCGAGTTTCTGCGCCCAATATGCACAGCAACCTGAAATATGTCAACTCTGGCATTGTAAATGTCTGCTCGGTAAAAGCAGTGCATGTGTCTTGTTTTACTCCCTCTACTTTGCCCATCACGATTTGCCCATCATTGCCCATTCACTCTTTTTCATTCTATTCTCTCATTCATTCATTTCAAAAAGCACATTGTTATCGTCCTCACTCTTGAAAAAAAATGAGTATTGAGGTCCGGGTGCTCTGTGCCACATCTAATAGTCAATATTACTATCTGATGGCTCATGATCCTGATAAAGGCCAGGTGTATTCCCTGCGTTCCACAATTTACCCGTCCACTGTGGAGAGAATGGAGTGGTGGATAGTGGACACCATTAGCTCTGTTCAAATCGTACCTGGGTGGCAGGATCCGTCTGTCTGGTCCTGTGCAGTTGAAGAAGAAATCCAGGGATGGTCCCTGAGGTTTATGGCATCTCTCTGGAACCGCCACCAGAACAGCCATGCTTTCATGTCCAACTATTTTGACGGGGGAGAGTATTCATACTCCTGGAATGGTTATTGCAAGGACACTGAAGTTTGTAATCAAAAGTTGCTGGCATCTTTCGGAGCATCACCGTCGACAACCGATGGATTCTTCCACCTTATACACAGGAAGAGTACCAACTCTGATGTGTGGTCCATCGATGCTACTCATTGGAGCAATCGCGGAGAGAAAACAGAGTACGGAACTATTTTGATGGGGGTAAGTGAACAGAGAAGAAACAAGAAAAAAAACATGGCATGAATCGATCTCCCTGTCTTCTTTTGCTTATGCTATTGAAAAAGCGTCTAACATTTCACCTGTATATTTTTGAATGGATATAAAAACTTGGGATAGGATACACCTGAAGAGATCCACGCCTATTATACCAATGGAACTCTTGTAATTGTCCAATTGTCAAACACCCCTAGTTCAGACACAGGGACTACGCAGGTTCACATGAACGCCTTCACAACCAACTCTGATGGGATCTGGAACTTTACAGCACCCGTAACAAGCAACACAGCCATCAGCAATGGGTGTGAATTGGATCCTGGGTTGAGCTATAAGGGATCAACAGATTGGTACAACTATTATATCTGGTGCAAGGTAATTCTCAACTGGTCCTTTCTTCTAAACATTCTCCAAGGACATGACTAGCGTTAGTTGCCGTGATTCTAACAATTGTTTTTTTGTTACGTTCTCTCCTTGATGACTTGGATTGGATTCGGTTTTTCTAGGTTGGGTCTTCACGCTTCATTTACGCGGCCAGTCAAACGACGGTATCAACCAACCATACGGCGAGCATCTCAATGGACTCTTCAAACGATAGCAGGTGGATAACCCGCCTCCTATCGTTGGAGGGGTTGCAGTCCAATACACAGAACAATCCGAACTCGGGGCTCAGACGGAGTACATTGTTTGATACAAATGGCAAAGTCTACGAAGCCGACCTTCGATGGCCAACTAGCGACATACTCGGAGGTGTTGAGCTCAGGGAAGTAAAAGTTTTCATCGACTATAAGGATCCGCCAGGCGAGTTCCCTGCTGTTGCGGCAGTGGCAATTTTCATGGGTATCTTCCTAGTCGGCCTTATCGTAGTCGCAGTGTTTAAGCTGCGAAAAATTAGAAAGCTTCTGACATCTAGGTCAGTCGGAAGCATGGCCGCTGACGCTGGCCGCCCACGAGAATCATTACCATCTCGTCTCCCCCCATTGCCGCCGTCCCCTAGTCTCCCTCCATTGCCACCATCACCTCGTCTCTCTCTATCGCGCGCGCCTTCAACCACGTCGATCGAACACCCTCCGCCTCCATACCCCGGCCGTAGTGCTAACCAACAAGGTCAACAAGGCGACAATCCACCCGAGTATTATGAAATGCAGTCTCGGTGATTCACATATCCAGTAACAATACCCACATATAAAATCACAGCCCTCCATGTATTAATACAATATACCATGCTTTGTATGTCTATTTTGCTCGAATCTTCCTGGGAGAAAATGGCTTGTATATCTGATGATGCATATCTAAAGAGAATCGTTTTTTTTTCTAAAAGCGAGCCGGGGTTCTGTGTCTTATTCATTTGCACAAGCTGTTGAGATACCATTCGGGATTAATTCGAACGGGCTATGGTTGGACATGATATGGGTGAAAGAGTGGAAGAGTAAGAACAAGTTGAGCTTGTGAGGAAGGGTCATCAGATTTTGCTAGAGGGATTGGGCATGTGTGATGAGTTGAGGTGAGACGAAAGACGACGCTTTTTGCAACGCTCAAGGGGGAGTTGGGAGTCGCGAATGGAGTAGTTTAGGCAGCCAACAAATCTACCATTTCGGTGGCTGGGGTAGGCGAGCGAAAGAAGCGAGCGCAAAGGGGCGTTGAACCTTCCCCCCAAGCCCTCGTCTAATCTTTAGTCGAGCACATCAACCACCCAAGCTCTCCTCCTTACAACAAAATAACATAGCCATGTCGTCGAGCAGCAAGCGCCCATCGGATCAGGAATTGACCGCCACCTATAACCAAATGAAGAACGAGCTGCAGTCGCTGGCACAGAAGATTGGCGAGCTCGAGACTGAGGCTGATGAGCACACGTAAGCATCACGAAAATAACACTATACAACCATGCAGCACTTTTCAACAGGAAAGAAAACCACAGCCGCAAGATGGACATGGCTCGTTCAGCATTGCCCGAGTAGGAGTTCATTATGTCACCTGTTTCTTTCTGGCAGAAGCGACAAGACTATAGAGTTTCGCGATGGGTTGTAAAGGGATAAGGATGGGATCAGAACCGAACAAAGGATAATCGGAATACTCTTCTGCACCCAGCCTTGACACGAGATGCCAGTTACGCTAATAACAAATGATGGGCACCCACAAAGCGCACCCCAATAATTTTCGCAATAGAGCAACTGACATAAAAAAAAGACACGAGAACACTTCAGTATTAAAGTACTCCAAGGATATCCATGAAACTAACCACTGGCATACATTTTTTTGACGATGGATTAGGCTGGTTCTGGATACGCTGACTCCCCTTGATGGCGACCGCAAGTGCTTTCGTCTTGTTGGCGGCGTTCTTGTCGAGCGTACCGTGAAGGAGGTCTTGCCAGCATTAAAGACAAATCAGGAAGGAGTATGTCCTATTGTTCAATATTTTCTTGGAAGGCGATTTGTCATGAAGTCTGACTTACTGGAATACGGAAAATGGCAAGTCGTAGACAGCATTGGTTGTTTCGATATGGCCACTAACCCCTCTTTATTACTTTTTTGTTTCTTCTTTTTTTTCCCCCTTGGCGGCTTCCTGTTTTTGACGTCGCGGTTATAGATCCGAAATGTCACCATGCAGCTGGTGCAAAAATACAAGGCAAAAGAGGAAGAATTTATGGCATTCCAGAAGAAGTACAATATTCAGGTCAAGCAATAAAGAATGGACAACATACCTACCCTTTTTTTTTACCGTTGACTGTCTATTCTTTCCACTTTTGTAAAGACTTTGACATTATTATATCATGTGGATCTTTTAAAGGCAGAGCCGGACAACGGCGGTGGCAAAGCTTAAAAAAATTGCACCTGAGGGTCACATTGTGTGCTTGAAAATAAGAAACATGATACATCATCTTACATTTTGCGGGATCGCACCACTTTGTGAACACCCAATAACAGGCGATACTCTCCCTTTTAGAAGAGCTATATGAAACTCGGTCAACCAGAGGTTGCTAAGATCATTGTAAAGTCAATGCTTGGGAACGAAATTATACTCTCCGACTGGGAAGGATCGACATGTCAAGACAAAGACAAATAACGCGCACACCAGAAAAAAAAGCGGATCACCAAAAGATCGTACGAAGGGGTGTTTTTCTCTTTTACTGGTACATGAATATTGGATAAGGACTAATTTTTGCCATTCATAGTTTTGTTGGAATGGACGAAAAAAAAGGAGATGGTGAATAGCAAAAAAAGGGGGGATGGGTATGGTACAAGGGTAATATGACAGCTAGCTTTGTTCGTAAAGGAAGTATTACTGTCCAGAGATTATTCCGACTTGAGGTGGTCTTGATTGTCGGCCACCTTTGGCCGCGATTGGGTATACCATGCCTCTGGTACGACGTCCAGTTGACGGCCAATACTACCGAAACAGACTGACGACGAATACAGAATGCAAGGAATCCACGAGCCTACACCAAAGAAGTCGGCTTTCGTGAAACTATTGACACAATAAACATGACCATGATGAGAAAATAAAGGCACCAAGGTTAACCTCTTTGCTCGAACCGAAAGTTAAAATTGCTGCGTTACGCGAAAAAAAGAGTGGTGAAAAAAATCTCCTGCTCTTGTCTGTTGTCTAGTAGACACAAGGAAGCTTGCTGGCTTCTTGCAATCATAGCACTTCTTTCCTTTGTTTACACCCTGTGTTCATCAATGCAACTAAAAAAATGCCCCAAATATGGACCCTTGTGAACACACACATGAGTGATCCAAACACATGGACCAAAGCGATGTGGAGGGAGAAACGGGAAGCAAGAACAGGAGAGATGTCCAGTACTCGAGGCTTGCAATAAAAAAAAAGTCATATTTACCTGTACCATCCATTGACAACAAGGAAGTATGCTACAGCAGTGCCCATGGAGGCAACAATGGAGGAGATAATGAACCCATGGAAGGTCCTATCAAAGAGGAACCACAACCCCAAGGAAATGAGCGCTAGCGTGCACGAGACCTGTAGGCTGCTTGAGGATGGTAATTTGGATGCAGCATAGTTGACGCCAATAAAACCACCCATGCATCTATTTGTTGCGAGCAATATAAAAATAAAGATGTATGGTGTTAGAATGAAAGATGCTCGATACAATTTTAACCTGCCAAGAACGAGATGTCTAAGACCCGAACAACAAAGGAGTGGACGGATGAAGAAAAGCCGAAAACAGGAATTTAACGAACATATGAACACCACTTGCCTCATAACACTGGACCAGTCGCGTGTGATGCTCTTCTCGCGTCGACCCCACCACAGATAGTCGCCAAGAGGGTAGATTGTGCCAATTAAGACTGCTGAGGCACCACAGGTTGGAGGCAGCCAGCTTGCTGTTTCAAACAGTTGGTACGAAAGTGTCGAAGGAGGGTACTCGACGAGGTGGTGTTGCGTCTGAAGATGGTCAATGATGAGGGAGAATGCAAATCCGAGCACAAACAGAATGAGCGCACGGATGGGATAGTATAATGACACGGCGACATCAAACACAAATAGGTAAGGTCCATCTGGGACAAGCAGGCCCAATGGTGAAGTGATGCTCGAGCCACCCTGGGCCTTTTCGGGAGAGGCAGACCGCCGTCGGCCACCAGACCCTGTGGTTGTGGTAGTGGTTGTTGTTGTCGTGGTTGTTGTGGTTGTTGTAGTCGTGGTTGTGGTCATGGTGGTGAGTGACTCTGAAGGCACCGAATCGTCGTTCATACAAGGTTGCGAGGACAGGATCGGCGAGGACGACGCGGACGAACAGGTAGACGACGAGGGCGAGGGTGGAGATGAGGATGCAGCGGCAGTTGACGAATACTGGGCAGTCGAGGTCATTTGCCGATGCCGCCGTGAAGAGTGGGACTTTGGGCGGAGGTTGAACGCAGAAGGATAAGGCAACGGATACTGTTGCTGTTGTTGTTGGTGGTGGTGTTGATGTTGTTGAAGTTGTTTCGTGTAGGCAGAATAAAGTGGGCGGTCGTAGCTTGACAACGATCGGCGGTTCACACAGTCTTTTGCTTTTAGCGTAGGAGGAGATTGCTGTGGCGGGCTGGATGAAAAAGGGAACGGTAAGGATAGGGAGAAAGGAAGGTATGAAGTAAAGTATCGTTTGGAGGAGGACTTTTCTGAAGGGTTGGGTGAAGAAGAAGGTAGAATGGTGGTTGTGGTGGTGGTGGTGGCCGTGTGTTTGTTCCTTGCTGTCGCCGCCATGCTCAATGTCATATGATATTGTTTCGACAGGAAGGGAGGGGGGGCAGGGTGGGGGAAGCGAGGGGAAGGTGGGAGGGGGAAATGCCAATACAGGATCGTTGCAAAAGCTGGGTCTTAGGAGAAAGAAGCTCTCAGTCTTGCTTCGTTGTACTCCACACAAGGCACGGAACAGATTGATGTAGACAAGGTGTACCGACGGGACAGCC
This sequence comes from Actinomortierella wolfii, assembly GCA_016098105.1. Classification (NCBI taxonomy): domain Eukaryota; kingdom Fungi; phylum Mortierellomycota; class Mortierellomycetes; order Mortierellales; family Mortierellaceae; genus Actinomortierella; species Actinomortierella wolfii. The sequence goes on from JAAAIY010000114.1 coordinate 85,535, forward strand.
AAAAAAAAGAACTGTCAAGTTGCCGACGCCTCAAGTTATGCTGCTATGCTTGAGATTTTGTTCTTGTAACCGACAGTGCTTTGCCTTTCTTTTGTTTGAAAGGAAAACACAAAAGCAATCTGCTGGACACCAAAGGAGGCCAATGCTTCGGACGAGAGGTCAGGTCGTGTTACAAACGCCGAGGGGAAGAGGAGGTAAAATGATTCGATACACAACCACCACCACCACAACAACAACAAAAGAGGATGTAGCTGATGCTTGGTAGTGTGTTGCTGGATGGGTCTGGTCCGAGGTGTTTATGGTCTCTTTGATGTCAGATGGCCGGAAAGTCGGTGGTGGAAAGAGTGCCGGCAAAGGAATTTTCGTTTCTGGTGATCTTCCCTGCAGGTGATTTGAGGATGGCGGGAGGAAGGGGTGTTGAATGGATGAATGCCGATATTCGGACAGGGTTTAGTGCTGTTCAGGGTATGTAAGGTCAGCCAAGAGAGTGAGAGAGAAAGGGGAATATAGTATTAATCGATGGGGCAAAGGCGGAAAGAAAGTGCAGGGTCGGCCAGGGTATTGAAAAATGGATCAAGGTCGTTGGAGGCAAACGTGCGTCGGTGACAAGGTGAGACGAAGAAAGGAAGGAATGGGTTATAAAGGGAAGAGACGAGAGGGATGGAGAGAGAGGGAGAAGGATGGAGAGAGAGAGAAAGAGAATAAAGGGCGGGTGTGTCAAAAGGCTTCTTTGCGATGGTGTGTTCGGTGTTTTTGTCTTCTTGATTGTTTTTATTATTTGTCGACGATGGGCCTCCATGTTGATGCTGCATAAAGAACCCAGATTTGTTGGTGGAGTCAATGGCCTGATCGACTATGTTGAAATCAGGCCACCATTTTGCACAAAAAAAAAATAATAAAAAAACTTCAGGCACACACTCGATCTATATTTCTATGCCCAGCCACATTTCCAACTTGAGACAGAAAGTCAGGCCAGTGACACGCAAACAATAATGAACTCATGCATCCCACCTCTCCCCTTCTCCTCCTTTGTGCGCACCAGCCCATCCTCATCCTCATCCTCATCTTCCCCAACTCTGGGAGCCAAGGCTTTTTTCGCTTAATCTCCCCCCCTCTCTCTCTTTCTTTTTCTCTCTGTTGACTGGTTGCTATCGCTCTTCTTACTGCATGACCCACGCGAGTTTAAATGAGGATTCCTTTCCTTTTCTCTAATAACCCCTGTCTCAGCTTTTCTTCATCATATCATTCCTCCTCCTCCTTTCCGGCTCTCCTTCTCCATCTACTCTAGGTTAGTTAGCAGCTCCACCGCCACTGCTACCTTTACTACACTACGTACTAGTCTGTACGAACCAGCCTTTGTACTACAGCGGGACGAATGTGAGCATATTTTTGCTGACCACAACGATAGAGGTTGCTCATATGCTCAGCTTTAAAGAGGCGCCATGCAGCAAGTGTTCAGTTGTACCACTAAAAGGCGAGCTCATCCTCATGTCTTTCTGTTTTTGCTCGCTTCCACCCGCCCAACCTTACCGTGATTAAACATACACTAAACCTCCATGTTCTGTGACCCAGCTCAAGGCTCCTTTATCTCTTACTGGATATGCCTCTCATACAGTCACCGACGCCTGCGTAGTACATATCCAGTGGATGGATACCAGGTGGTGTGATTTTTTTTCACTGCTATAGATCTTTGAATCATCTGCTCTGCAGAAATAGGGGGTATCGTTTGTGTGTATATCCTATCGATGACCCGTGCCTTGTAGACAATCTCCACTGTTTCGTGTCATATAATGGTACGCGACCTTCATTTTCACTGGTCAGTAAGTTTCCCTCAAACGACGACAGATACATACAATGGACAGATTGCCCGCTCCACAGACAATAAATGCATTGCTGTTGATGTTGTAAATTCGCATAGTTTTGTGTCAACATCATTCTTATAGGGAGGCAAGAGTCATTTTGCACCTGTTCAACATATAAACAGAAACACAAGCCAGGTACTAATCATCTTGCTTTCTCCCACAATTATCCCCCATCAGAGTGGCACTTTGCATAACGCGCCATTGCCCCAAACATTATAATGTTGAGTTGCAGGACAACAATGCAAAGACCATCGCCCTTTCCCTCTCCTCCCTCGGCAAGATGTTCGGATGGGGTCTAGGCAAATGTTTTGCTTTGTGAAGTGATGTTCAGCTTTAATATAGACATTAGTAAGTCATGTGGAATGAAGGATATCTTGGCAGAGTTAATAAGAGCATCGGCAGACCTTTTCCAAAAAAAAAAAGCCGCTGGGGCTGGGTATTTTGTTGCCAAAATGATATTATCTCCTCGACAGTTTTATTGGGCGAGTGAACAAAGACGACACCAAGAGGACCGAGACGTCGGCAAATTAACCATATGTGGGTTTGTTTCGATGAGGTAAGAGTGGAGGGAACAAACGAGCAGGAGGAGAGTAAGAGACTGTGTGGGTATGCAGCAAATAGAGAGAGGGCGAGGAAAAGGAGAGGGAGCAAGTGCTGTGTCAAGTGGAGAGGAAGGGAGTGCGCAGATTTATTTATCGTCCGTGCGGGGATCACAAGGTCGCGTTCCTCCCGATATCTACCCAATATGAGAATGATGAACGTCCTTTCCTCGGTCGACCCCCTGTAACTAGACTCACAGAGAACTCGGTAACCCAACCTGTATTTTTTCTTTCTCTCCATATAAATCAAGACTTTTTAGCATAGTCCGTGTCAGGGTGAAACTGGCACTTGGGCCATCCGTTTGAGGAAATTGTTCTGCAACCACTTTGTCTTGCTGTTTACCTGTCTCTCGGATCGAAGAAACGCTTTTTTTTTTTCTCACGGATGATGACTGATGAGTTTTGTATCGCAGAAAAATGAAAAGTTATTACGATTGTTCCTCTTATGGCTAACAGACCAGTTTCACGTCATAGGTAAGAGGTTGAAGGGTCCAACAGATATTCCTTTTGTGAGCAAAAAAACGACCTTTGTGTAACCTTCGAACACCGCGCCTCCATTTTTTCGTATGTGATATACTCTGAAGAACTACGAATAAATGCGCAAGCGATACATGGGCTATCGACCCCGCACCAAGGCTAACCGAGGGCCAGGAACAACTGGTACATCCTCGAGTGCAAAACCTGTCTCTATTCCACTCCGCTGAACAAGGGATACCTCTTCAAGCAGTCAAAGTACAATAGGGCTGTACTCAGCAGCAGGGATAGACCATATCGAGACAGGAGGAAAGAGTCACTCGAACACATTTAGTGTTTCGCCTTTCAGCCAAACTTGAATGGACGTTTCAGTATCCGCGGATAATAACTCCAGACTTCCACTTTGTTGCTACAGAGTGGGGACGTACTGCCGTTTAGCGGTGACTGAGAAAGAGAGAGCGTCGAATATATGCACCCGTTGGGACTCCGTCAGCCTCCCTGTCAGAAGACGTACTTGAGAGTACGAATCTGGATCCCCTCTCACTCACTCTCTTGTGTATATAATGACCATGGCGATCTCCTCATTGATTTTTTTCTCTCTTCTACCTGTAATCTCCTCCTTTTACTCATCTTCTACATCATTTCTCGAGTTTCTTAAATAGAAGAAAAACCAGCCGTCATCCCTTTACCTCATTGTCTCTCGACCCCACATTCTCATACGCCCCCATTTCCTTCTTTTTTTCTTTCGTTTTTTTCCCCCTTTCTCTTCCTTCGCCGCCACCTCATCTCTTCTTAACTGATCGTCTTACAACCAGCATCTTCTTCTCTCTACATTGTTTTGGTTGATTCCATTCACGCCATGGATTCACGCGAAGCAACCTTTCCCAAGTATATGGTCTACTGTGGCCTGATGGCCGCCATGACCTCACTCTGTATCGGCTATGTCATTGGCTCGCCCAACGTGCCCGAGAAGGCCATCCGTGGTCTGGGCGGCGAGTGCGGTCCTACCCCGTACACCAAAGAAAACGGCTTCCCCAACTGTCTGTCGTTTTCAAATATTCTTTGGGTAAGTGGAAAAAAACAGCAATCCTTGAACTTTGGCAGAGAGTTATGCTTGGAAAACATCCCGTTTGGCCATGTCTTAGAATCAATGTGGAGAGGGAGGTAGTGAGACGCTTTTTTATTTTTTCCAGCTCCAAAATTGGTTGGTGGTTTGGTTGAACGATTGCATATTCCAGCATCATTGACCCGGTCGTACATGTACTGTGACAGAGGTACCATCGTGTGGTTCACGAGAGAAAAAAAAATTCATACATACGACGCTGACTCTTTCAAAAATATCTCATGTACTGCTTGCATGTCGACGTTCGTGTCTCGTCATGCCTATCTCTTGTACATACATACTCTTTCATATTCATAGGGTTTTGCCGTCGGTTCATTCTGTTTAGGAGCCATGGTTGGTGGCTTGTCAGCCGGCTTTTTTCAGAGTCACTGGGGTCGCCTCAAGACCTTGCTTCTTGCCAATATGTTCTTCGTCGTCGGTGCTCTTCTGCTCGCCCTCACGGCCCATCAGGCTCAATTCATCATTGGCCGTATCGTGGTCGGTTTCGCCTGTGGTATCGGTGGTGTCGTCGCTCCCTCATACCTTGGTGAGATTGCAACAATCAAGGGCCGTGGTTTGATGGGAACGATGTTCCAGCTGCTTGTTGTCATTGGCATTCTGATCTCCAATCTGCTCGGTTTGGGACTGTCAAAGCCTCCTCTCTGGGTAAGTTGTTATTGTTGCTTCCCTTGAAGCTGTTGGCGATCTGTGTCCATGGGAAACAAGTGAGAAAAAAAAACCCAATATGAACTGAAATCTGAGACAAGAGAGCATGGCGCGGAATCCAATAATTTCTTTTGGTGAGGGTAGTAATACGTCCCCATCCAAACCACGTACCTTTGACGTACCTTTTTATCTTCAGAAATAGCTCACTCGTCATTGATCATCTTATCGTTGTACTCTCCATAGCGTGTCCTCCTCGCCATTCTGGCAGTTCCTGCTATACTCCAAACATTGCTACTGCCCTCGCTCCCCGAGTCCCCTCGCTACCTACTCACCAAGGGCCGGAACCAGGAGGCTCGCCGTGCTCTCGAGCGCCTCCGCCACGGCTACAACGTCGAGCATGAGTTTAACGACATGGTCCACTTGCTGCAAGGACAGGGTGTGGCTGTCTCTGCCAACACCACCAACGGCACTAGCGACTCTGCATTCGAGGATGTTAATAACAAAGAGGCGGCTATTCCACAGTCCGGACACCAACAGACATCGTATGGCTTGATGCGTTTGTTCTCGGGCGAATGCAGGAACTTGGCCCTCATTGGTCTCTGCGTCCACTTTTTGCAGCAGGCTTCTGGTATCAACGGTCTGATCTACTACTCGACCTCTTTCCTGAGCGATGTCTTTGGCGCAGACAACTCCAAGTATATCACTGTCGGCGTGTCTATCTGCAACTTGCTTGCTACCATCGCAGGTGTCCTCTTGATTGATCGTACAGGACGTCGCACTTTGCTCTTGGCTTCATTTGTCGGTCTGACCATCTCCTGCATTCTTCTCGTCGCTGGTGCATATGCTGATGTCGATGTGCTTGTCGTCGTGGCAGTATTCTTGTACACAGCCTCTTTCGCTGTTGGTCTGGGCCCTATCCCGTGGCTGTTGCTCTCGGAAATCTTGCCCACCTATGCTCTTTCGTCAGCATCAGCCGTTGCTACTTGTGTCAACTGGGGTACCAACTTTGTCATCGGTCTTGTCTTCCCGTCGCTTAATGAGGCTCTGGGCAACGGAACCTTTATCATCTTCATGGCATTTTGCGCTATCGGCGCTGTCTACACCTGGTTCATTGTGCCCGAGACGCGTCAGCGTCCCATTGAGGACATCATGGCCGAGAAGGGCGTTGCACCTCGTTCGGATTACTTGTAAATTACGTGTTTGTGGCTAAGATTATTTTTACCGAAAAAAGTAATATTGTCGTTCAAAGGATGTAGTGGTACATGTACATAGTTTTGTTCAATACATTATTGTCGTCATCAACTTTCAGTTTATTGTCAGGATATTTATATATACGGGCGACAAAGGTTTGTTGCAATGCAACCAAAACATGGAGAGAAAAGAGAGTGAGATTTTTTTTGCCTTTGCCCTTCCTAATCCTTCTTAATCTTTGGCCCTTGGTGCAGCAGGAGGAGTACTGGGGGGCTGCTTAAGTGGGTTTGGGGTTTCATTTTTATGCCTCACATCAGGATCCGTTTTCCTATTCATCAAGAAAAAGATGAGCATAAGGATGCAAAAAAAATTATTGGTTGGTATGTCAGCTAAAAAAAATGGTGATTTAACCTTTTTTTAATAATTCTCCATGTCCTCTGGCATTGAATTTCTGGCCAGTTTGGCCGTTGACAGTGACCCCAAACAAAACACATACCACTTCGACCATGCAACATAGCCTCCAATGAGTGCCATTCCTGCCACGATTATGGTCAAAGGTGTTCCTTCAGTCTTCTTCTCTGTTGGAGATTGGCGGTTCTTCTGATGACCCATGGGGATGGTATGGGGTGGGCTCTCTGCAGCACGCAAAAGGCGTGTTGAACGAGCGATGAATGAGAATGGTGCGCGGGACGACATTGCTGTCTTGAGTCTTAGGTGCAGTATATATGTGTGTGGGAGAGGGTGTAGCGAAGAGAGTGCGTATGTGAGAGAGATTCTTTAGTGTTTGTGCTCGTCAATCCTCAATTTTTATAGAGAGTCGAGCTGTCTGTCGATCGTCATGGTCACATCATACAATGGAGATTTGCAGTAGCACCAAATCTGTTTAATACATGATGCAAGACAACACTCTACGAAACAGTCGCATGGGCCATCTCTCTTGCTTCGCACTACGCACAGAATGACAGAGTAGCATTCCAAGTGTTTGGGGCTGCCCTCCTTCCCTCCGAAAAAAATTGCTTGTGCCACCGTGAGAGTAATGGCCGAGAGGGGGAGGGGGGCTTGACTGGACATGGACTGTGAGAATTTTGAGACGCCTTTCTGTCATATCCATTTCATTCTTCCATCATGGAGCTGGCTCCCGGGGTCAACTGTCTTCCTCATGACCTTTTGATGAGATAGAAGAATATACATGATCCCAAAATCAGTTGGTCTTAAATATCATTCACCTTTCTTTGGCCCACAAGTTTTGATGCATGGAACTGTCTTTGTTCAGTTACCAGGAATCGATACTCAATGTTAATAGCATTTCATGTTGGTTCTGAGAAAAGGAAGACAGTGAGAAGTCCTAGTTGCTTATCCGTAATAGGACTCTTTGCCGTACATTTTTTCAATCTATCGACGCTGTAGTGGTGATACCCTATAGAGGGTTATATCGGAAACGATACGATGACAAGTGTGACACTGAAGACTGACAACTGATACATTGCTTATATAGGTCAAGAATTGACAGTAAATATCCTCTCTCATATCTCCAACTATGGGCTCGGAGAAGTATTCACTCGGTGAACAAATTTTCGTGTAAATAGATAGGAAATAGAGAATAATCCCATCACCTACATGGAAATAGGGATATTTTCTGTCGTTGGAAATAAGGAATCGTTCATGATTCAAGAGAGAGATCTAGATTAATCTTGCTCTTGAGGAAGATGATAACGGTGTACACCGTGCATCAAGGCAGCTTGACTAAATATTATTATCTTTGCAGAAAAGGATAGAGCCGACATTATGCATTTGTGGAGATCTCTTCAGTGTGTTACTGCGACCTTCCATGCAAGAATTAGGGGGAGAGTCACATTAGTATGCAGACAATCCCATTCCACTCTCTACTCAGTCTACTCAGGGTGTATCAACACCACACACATCGTGGATTACGTGAAGTTTCGACACCATTCATGAATATTTTTCACTGTCCCCTCGTGCCATTGTGTTCACTCAACTCTGAAGAAACTAAGCTACCTTGTGCTTGTCTTTCCCATT